>JAOVYX010002049.1:0-12128 GCA_035668315.1 Drosera spatulata | reverse complement strand
ATGTTTCTGAATTTTAGATGTAATGATTAATATGGAATGGCTGTAATGAGTTTTGGCTTAACTCACTACGTTCCTTAGCTTCTAACTTTCAATTAGTTCGGATAGTCAAACTAACTCAATAATTATTACCATTTCAATTAGCTCAAGCATGGTTTCATCGAAAGAGTTGATTCAAAACATGAAAAAAACCATTCATAACATGAATAGCAATTAGCTTCAACTAATCATGTCACGTGCACATAAAACCATTGATTATATATGACAATTAGCTTGAATCATACTATATCAATTCGCTAGTGAATAAATCACTTAGCGCGATTTATAGCTCTAACCTACATATATTAAGTGATCAATCCAATAAACATATGTCATGCAATAGTTCTAGCAGGTTTCATGCAACATATTCATCATTAACATCTCTGGTTTTAATTAAATAAGCTTCATCTCATGTGTTAAGAATGTACAATCCCTCCATTTGTATAGAAATTGATGAACTAAACTTAGGAAAAAATTATATATGTATTAGATGCTTAGGATGTAAACAGTTAGGTAGTTGCAGACTAAGACCGCAGATACAGCAGAGTGCAGCTGGGTGCAACAGGGCACAAAGTGCAGCAAACTACCACAGATGTACAGTAGAGTGCAGACAACTTGAGTGGTGCAGACTACAAGAGGGACTAAAATTTACATGCCAAAGATCAATCATATACAACAGCAAAAATGTCTCAGAGTTCTCATGATCTAAGACCCTTCCTGTGTTCAAGGCCAGTTCCAGTAGCAAAGAGAAGTGAGCCATATTGAAGTGCAAGTATGCAAGATGAATTGCAGAAGACTGAGTGCAGTGTTGGGTGCAGACGAGGCTACACTAACAGGCTGAGCAGATGAGGTCTGGAAGCTGTTGAGTGGGAGTTAAGTTACAGCAGACTGGCTGTAGTACTTGATGCAAGTAAAATTGTAGAAAGTCTGGACATGAAAACTGTGCAGCAGAGCTCATGCAGACGAGGGTGCAACAGAGGGCTGCAGCAGAGACACTGTATGAGTCTGGATACAGTATAAGTTGTGTTGGAATAGAAAGGAACAAGGAAGGGGTCAAAAATGAGAAATTGAGGCAAAGGTGATGTGTACAGTATCAGAAAAGGTGAAGTTAGGTCAGTATACTGCAGTAGAGGACAGAGCTGTCACTATCAGATAGTATAGTCATGGGTTCTGGTTCCCTGAGCTTATAAAAGGGGACTCACAGCGCAGAGAACAAGGAGGATGAGTCTGAGAAAAACTTGAATATCATTTCAAAGCTTTCAAACAAAGAAAAAGTCTTGGAGACTCGCTGTACTTGAGCTGAATTGAAGATTTAGGATTCGTGAAGAAGTTCACTAGTCTACAAGTGAAGAACAGCAACTGCAACAGAACATTCCAAGATCTAAGTTCTTTATCCTTTAGCAAGTAGGATCTTGTTGTAAAGGGGTTATCATGTAAGCCAGAAACAAGAACTAGTGAACCTCCTCTTGGCTTGACTACACTGGTCACCAAGGGAAGACTGGACTAAGGTTCTATTAGTTGTTGGTAACAGATGTCTGAACCAGTATAAAAATCCTATGTCATTTACTTTTTCGCACTGATCTTCACTATTAGAACTATTAGCAAAGAACTTAAAAGTTCAAAGAGACGAACCTTTTAAGTTTAAGTCTCAACTGCAGAATTTCCGCAAAGTTACAGCAGACTCAGATAGTGCAGACTAGCCTATAGCTTTACTGCACCACCTGAAAATTTTTTAGATAACCTATTCACCCCCCCCCCCCCTCTAGGTTATTTCTGGGACTTTCAACATGATCTAAGTTCATCAACGCATCCCTATAAGTGATTTACTCACGCATATCAATCAAACTTAGCATGAAATGAATCATAGCATCGAAAACAAACATTCTATAATAGAGAATTAACTGAGAACGAAGGTTTTACAGCACACGACGTGTTCCAAATAGTTGTTCTATGCTATACAATGAATTGCCGATCTATTCTCCTTGAAAAGTTTATCAAAATTCCTCCAAACCCTCTCCTCTTCGCGTCTCCACCTCCTCTGATCGCCCCTACCGTCTCTGTGTTCAATGATGATTAGAAGAATCCTAACAACATGTATTTATAGACATAGGACGAAACCAGATTGATCCAATGACTAAAAATTAATGTCTTGCATCTGGGAGACAGTCATGGCCGCGACCCAGCAAGTGTCATGTCCGTGACACATTAAAAATCTAGAATTCTGCTGAAATGGACTGTCGCGTCTGCGACCTAGAGACGTAGCTCCCACGACCATGTGCCCTGCCCGCGACAATGCCTGTAGTGGTCGCGACAGATGTACTGATCACCTAAAACTATTACAAAAAATACTAAATAACGTCCAAAAATTCTATAAATTTATACAACACATCAAAACTCGCTAATCTACCATGTCGACATGAAACTTTGCCGTATTAGCTCTCGAAACACATGAAACGACGATAAACTTATGAATTTCAGCCTTGCAGCTCATGACTTGTCAATCTTCTTCACCTTTCTCTATTTTGTTTCAAATTTCGCACCCAACTGTGAAAAACATAAAAACGCAGAGGTATCGACATTCCAAGACAACAAGATGTTAAAAACATAAAATAGATGATACATGAGGCATAAAACAAACATTTAGAGTAAAGAAATAATGCGTGTTTTCATACATATCACTAATCATCATATTGAGTATCATGCTCATATGATGATCATCCCCATTACTTAGCTATGTTATAACTTAATTATCATCATCTTTTATCTATACTTGTTTCACTCGTAGGAAATCAAGGAGTTAAGTAACAAGCTTATCCTTACCATGATCATTTCATATCTTGTTCATGATCATTACATGATTATAATCTTTAGGTTTTTATATCAGGCAATTCTTCATGGTCGTGACATGGTATGGCTACATATTTTTAACCATTTAGGTTAGAATTTTAATTTCATCCTTTTTAACTCAGTTTTTTTGAACGAACTTATATGTATCTGTTTTATAATTTTTAACCTTTGATAATATACTATTTTTATTAATTATCGAGAAATTAATTTTTTTTATAAATTTTCGACTTCGGTTCGAACTCGAACTGTTTCTACTCGAGTTCGACTCGAATCGAACCTTTTCTACTCGAGTTCGAGTTCGACTCGAAATGAATCGTAAAAGTTTGACTCGAGTTCGTCAAAACTCGACTTGACTCGATTCGTATACAACCCTAATTGTTTCTCTAACTTATTATGATGGCTGAGCACAAGATTTAGTCTGGGCCAGAGGAATTTGTAAAGAAAGATATGCATAAATGCAATCGCTGATGACTTTACAAATATAGAAATCGATCAAGCTCGTACATCAAGACATCTCAATGGATTGTTTGTTGGATCAAGCGAAAATAGCTAACAATTTATATTAAATAATAATTGATCTTTCTGTAAAGTCGAAAAAAAAATTGACTCAATAACCTCTCAAATAAAGTATTGCAAATTCTGTGGGATGAAAGAAGTACAACAATTGTTGCTCTAGAAAATTTCTATGACAAAAGTATCAAATTGACTCTCTACTAGTTATATACTCCGTTAAGTTCCTCTTATTTTCTTTATCAAATCCAAAAAATAAAAAAAATACCACTTATTTAAAAAAAATGAATATTTTGAAGAAAAAAAATCGTCCAAATTCAATATATACATCATTCCGATCAAACGGTAGCATTCCACCTTCCTTATTCCTTCTTGAAGATGTACTAAATCCACCTTTATCCTACACATTCCATAACTATGATCCCTTTAATTGGCTTGCATAGATACATCATCAATTTAAGCAAATTATATCAATCATACCCATTATTACATTCAACGATTTCCAACCCTTTTCTTCTCATTTTTTTTCAAAAATGACAGAAATCAATCAAGTTCACAAAGACAAGCCCCAACTCAATCCCATCATCATTTTCCACCACCACACTGCGTCAAATCAAATCCGCATTCGATTCCCATCTCCATGCCCGCCAACTTCAAACATTAAATAGTGAAACCCTTCCTCACTAAACAATAAACCCTACCTACTCTTCAATACTGACAGATCAGATCAATGTGTCAAGAAGTCCGTTCAATGGTAAATGTTAATCATACGAGTAACTTCTACACGTTGGTTTGGAAATGTACATAAACAATTTTTTATTATAAATAAGATTTTTTTATGGTCGAGTAATTACTGCACTTGATTGGATGAGGTGATATGAGTTTGTTGTTTTGTTTTGTTTTTTTATTTACTATTACAGATCAATCCCCGTACACATTGATATGATAGCCCCACTAAATTACTCATCTCCACCTTCAACTATGCACCACCATTGCCCTCCGCAGATCTCAACCCACAACCCCTAATCTCTCAAATGGGCAACCTTCATTTGCAGGTTTCCATCTCAAGCCACTGATCTCTGAATCCACCCAGGTAAGCATACAAGAAGAGTTCGAGTTCGAGACTATAAGAGGTATGAGCCGCAGAACTAGCATTAGGGTGTGTGGTGATCCGAGCAAAATGCAGTTGAAGAAGGAGCTGACACAAATCCGAAAGGCCGCGGCACGGGCGCTTCGCGATCCCGGCACCACTTCTACTTGGAAATCCCCGCTTAGTAGTTCTGCTACTAGATCTGCAAAACTCGGTCCCAGTTTCCAGGATCAGGAACTTGTTGATTATGATGATGGTGCAATTCGGGTGAACAAGTATCATTATGATGACGAGAGCTCGAATGCGGGGTCGAGGAGAACTCGAGCACAGATGGAGAAGGAGAGTAGTGGTAATGGGAATGTGAGGGAGAGGGAGAAGGGGGTTTTTCTGTATAATTGGAGGAGTAGGACGAATAATCGTTCGTCGAGCGAGAAGAGTTTGGGAAGGATAGATGGCGATTTTGATCATGATGGGCGTTCTATTGGTGGTGATGCAAGTGCTGGTAGTGGTAGTAGTTCGAGTGGCGGTTGTGATGGTAATGTGAGTGATGCTAGGAATGGCGGTCGGGATTCAGAAAGAAATGGTCACCTTGGCAATGATGGTAGTCGTGGTGGTACCCATTGCTATTCGGGGGTGTTCAAGTGTAGGGATACGAGGCTTCGGTCATCTTTGGCATTGCCGGTGGTGACTAGGCCGGGGTTGAGTAGGAAGATGTCGAGGAAAGTAGGATCTTGTAACTTGAAGCAGAAGAGGAAGAATAGAACGTTGGAAAGGGTGATTGCAGGCAAGAGTTCGAAGAAATTGGAGTCGGGGCTGAAGGGTATGTCTTCAACTTCGTTAGTGTTCGGTCAGGACGAGTCTCTTGGCTTGATCGAACAGTTGGATGGGAGGAATGGTAGCAATTCTGAGGATTTTCAGCTGCAGGATTCAGATGCCTCTCCCTTACTAAATAGGGCTAGACACAAGAAATTGTATAGTTCATCTGGTAAGTATTTGCAGGGCAGCTTAGGAGAAGACTCCTCTTGTACTCGGAGCACGCCAGCATTGTCTACGAGCTCATGCAATAGGTACTTACACCGCAAGAATCCCAGTTTTATTCGTTCCTGGGATGGCGCTACAGCTTCCTCCCTTGAGATGGAGGATGAGCCGGATGACCTGTTAGAGTTACCTATGCGACAAGGCTGCGGACTTCCATGCTACTGGCCGAAGAGAAGCACCAAACACAAGGGAGTTTGTGGCAGTTGTTGCTCTCCGTCTATTGCAAGCACCTTTGGAAAACAAGGTAGTAGAATTGTATGTGGAAGCCTCAATGTTTCTGACAATCACTCATATCCAGACAAGGAAATGTTGGTTTCCTCAGCTGATCAAGGTCAGGCCCCCTTGCTCAATGATCCCTGTGGTGAGCGAGGCTCATCATTAGGAACTATAAGCAGTGATGATGAAACATCAATGAACCTCGAGGAGCTAAACCTGGAGGGTTTGAGTAGTTTGGATGGGAGAAGGTGGTCATCTATCTGTAACAGCCGTGAAAAGTTTGAGGGCACAACTCTTGGTGGAAAGGGTGATGGTGACAACTTGTCGGAAAAACATAGAAGCTTGAGCCAGAGATATAGACCAATATTCTTTGATGAATTACTAGGGCAACACGTTGTAGTCCAGTCGCTGATGAACTCCATAACGAAGGGTAGAGTTGCCCCTATGTATCTTTTTCAAGGTCCTCGTGGTACTGGGAAAACGTCATCCGCAAAGATCTTTGCAACTGCTCTAAATTGTCTGGCCAATGAAGGGACTAAACCGTGTGGCATCTGTAAGCAATGCACAGAGTTTATTTCTGGGAAGAGCAAGGATATTATCGAGGTTGACGGAACAAGTAAGAAGGAAATCGAAAGAGTACGTAACATCTTGAAAAGCATATCAGCGACAACTCCATCAGCTTTCACAGGGTTCAAGACTTTTGTGATTGATGAGTGCCACCTATTGCCCTCTAAGGCTTGGTTAGCATTTCATAAGTTTCTTGACGAGCCTCTTCCGCGAGTTGTATTCATACTAATCACGACTACAGTTGAAAATGTGCCTCGTACTGTACTGTCACGGTGTCAAAAGTATGTCTTTAACAAAATCAAGGATGACGTTATTTTCAGCAGATTGCAAAAGATATCAATGGAAGAGAATCTAGATGTTGATCCTGATGCATTGGAAATGATTGCTCAGAATGCTGATGGTTCAATTCGAGATGCGGAGACGATGTTAGACCAGTTGACTTTGCTGGGTAAAGGAATCACTACCTCTCTGGTTAATGAACTTGTGAGTTTCCTTGCGCTCCCAATGATTTCTTCCATTTATCATTTTCTTTTTTTCATTTTCTCCATCTTTTGTTCTGTCTATTCACTATTGTTATGCATGGCATTGACCAAACTCTGTTCTTGTTTTATCAAATGCAATAATCACTTATTGTTGCGTAACTAACCCCTTGGTTGTCAACGTAGAATGGTTGAATTTACTTTGCTGCATTTCTGTTTGGGTGGGTTGAAAATGCTTACCATTCTTTTGTGCATGAATCATTTTCGGTTCTCACAGCTGTACATCAAGTAATTGATTTCACTGCCTGTAAAAAGAATTTTAGAAAAAGAAACATTTTTGAGTTCAATGACCAATCTGCTATCCCCTCCACCTGCAAAAGACATCGATCCTTTAAATAGTAAGCACACATCCACCTCACTCACAGTCAATCTGCGTTCTTACTGCAGTCTGCAGGTGCTTAGAAATGATTGAATGATCTTGGTGGCACAATCATGCTATGCATACCTAAATAGGTTCTTTCATGGCATAGGTGATTCATATCAGGGATTTTCTAAGACTATGGTCAAGTACTACAGAGCTATTCAACTTTATTTATACAACAGTAGGGATGAGGAACCGTTTGAACCCAGTAGACTTGGGCTCTTTAACCTGCATTGGTTGGGGATTTTTATCCCCTCTCTACCCGGTTCCATGGATAAAATGATGTGTGCAGTAGGTAACCAGTTAGAAACTTAGCACTTACTACAAATTCAGATCATTGAACATGGATAAAACACTGTACATACAATAACTCTATGCAATGGTTCAAAGGCTTACTTTGATCTTAATGATGTTGTAGATTTGGACGGATGGACCCTTATATTAGAACCTATCTCAACTGTTCTAGTAACTTAGTAAGTTTGAGGATAATGGCAACGTAATGGGAAGTGCAAACAGTAAAAGATTGAAAAGAAAGAAGTTGGCTAGGAAAGATTTTATAATGCAACAATTAAAGGGGGCTTAGGGAAAAATTAGAGCAGAAAAGCTCCTAGGAAAAGTTACCAGTGATGTATGGAAATGATTTCTTGAGATTGTTCAATTCAGAGCGAATAGTCAAAGGACTTTGCATGAGTAATATACGAGCAAGTTTTTTGTATCCTATTGAAATTGTGGGACATCTAACTCTCTCATGAAGAGTGGTGTTTGTCATCTTTTATTCCCTAGGCCTCAGATTCCCATCTGTTCTTTTCTTAAATCGAGGCTCTCCAGTGCTGATATTTGTCTTCTGAAATCTCAATTTTTAGTTTGAGTAGTTTCTTTATGTATTGTTATGTTTTAAGTATCTTGATTTCATCTGTATCATCTTTAATTGGGCCATGAAATTCTGAACTGTATATCTTCTATTTGAATTATTTTCCTAATGATCCGAGCTTACCCTGTCTATTATCTCGTCTAAATAGCATGTGCGTTGATTCATGGGCTTTGGTGTTCCTTGTCAGCTGATGCCTCTCCTAGTTTATTTGTACCACACTCTCATAACAAAAAGACATCGTCTTAAGCACTACTAGGAGACATGGTTGTTGCCATTCACTGCAAGCGATGCAGTCTTTATCTCCTGTTTTCCTCAAATTTAAGCATGGATAACATGAGAACTTATGAAACGACTGTCATTGACATCAAACTGGTTGCTTTTCTTGTTTCATCTTTGGCCTTTTCAGCCTGTAGCTGGGAGTTCAAATATAGGTGTCAGATTTATGTTATCTACTGCTTACATGCTGGTTTCCATTGTTTGTATGTTTCAACTACTCATTTTACTTTACATGCACTTAGGTGGGGCTTGTTTCCGATGAAAAATTGCTTGAGCTGCTAGAATCGGCAATGGCGTCCAACACGGCAGAGACGGTGAAAAGAGCAAGGGAATTACTAGACTCCGGGCTTGATCCTTTGGCATTGATGTCTCAGCTGGCTAGCCTTATTATGGACATTATTGCTGGGAGCTACCCACTCAGCGACGCCCAAAGCAACAGCGCTGGACGAAGTTGTAAGTGACAATTCTTAGACTCTTGAAACATGATGTTCCATTCTGCATGGTCCTTGATTCTGAAATAGGTTTCAGAGTAGAAGCAGTGGCTAGTAGAAATATGAGGGATATGTACCTGTGGTTGAGGTTAGAAACTTATGTCGGGAGTCCGACATGGATAAGTTGATGCTATACAATAGAGTTTGCTGTACATCTTGGCTCATATGTAGTATACTTTTCCTGAAATAGAGTGCATTTCATAGTTCAAAGCATCATGTGCTCAAATATGGTTAAATTTTATTTTCCACACTTATGAATCCTTGATGCTAACGTAATGAAAACGCATGCCGAGTATCGGAATATAGTCTCAATGCATGTGCTGTCCTATTGTATCTTGTATATGTGACAACACCATGTGACGAGTATTCTATATTGTTCCATCACGTTAAAAAATTATGGGTAGCTTCTGAATGAGATTGCTGCGTTTCAGTAAATGACACAGAGATAGAGAAGTTAAAGCACGCACTGAAGCTTCTCTCTGAAGCTGAAAAGCAGTTAAGGGTCTCAAGTGAACGCTCAACATGGTTCACTGCAACTCTTTTGCAGCTAGGATCAGTTACTTCGCCAGAGTTTACGCTTACAGGAAGCAGCAGGAGGCTTAGTTCCCGGACCTCAGAAGAAGCTCCATCTACGGCATCTAGAGGTGCTAATCAGTCGGAGAAATTTGATTCCCAAAAAGTGTTGAGTACAGATATCTCTTCATTGGCGAAAGTCGATCAGCTGAATGCCACTTCTTCTCATCTCGATACACTGGATCAATTGTGGCTGTTGTGCATTGAGAGGTGTCATTCTAGGACACTTAGGCAGCTTCTTCTTACCCATGGAAAATTGGTGTCTCTCTCCAAAGTAGATGGTAAGCATGTTCTTTTTCCTAGCTTTATCACTGAAAACATTTGTTGTATGTCAATGGGACTTAATTCAGCGAAGAGGCTTCGTAGTGCTATCAATCTCATAGCAGCTGACTGCTGTTTCCTATGAAGTAAAGAATGGATATTGGTGGACCGACGTTGGTTTGCTTCTTTAATAAAAAAAGTAGACCATCTCACTGGATAGCTGGACTGACTATTAAAATCTCGCATCATGCAGCTTTTGCAAAACATCAAGTAATTCTTTGTGTTCTTTTCTTTTTTGTTTTAATTTCTTAAGAAAGAAGAAACTAGAATGAACTGTTGTTGGATGGTCACAGACTTGATGCATACAAGAGACTTACGCTTGCAGGATAATGGTTTACTTTGGAAAGAGTTTTTTTTTTTTAATAATTAAAATGGATCTAACATACTCTGTTGCTTGCAAGTCAGGCTTGGATGTCAGATTTTTCCCATGTTTCAGAAAGTGTTAACAGTATATGATAATATTTTTTTTTGTGTTTGGTGTCCATTATGTGACTAGCTCAGAATCCTCCAGGTGAAAACTCAAGTTTCTGGTGGTACTTATGTATGCCTACTACAGGTGTAGTCAAAACCAATGACCTCAATCCCCATTTCCATACCCTCTTCCTCCATATTTGGATAATGCGCACTGTGAGAGGATGATAAGTGTGACATACAGGCTTCAAGCTTCGTATGGAAGGGCATGTTACGAAGCAAAACCATTATGCCTAGGCTTATGCAAGGCAGAGTAAATCTGATGGTGCCTTCAACATCTAGGCGCACGGAAAAAAAATGCATCCTCATATGCAAGATGAATGTTTCAAGGTTCTTTTGAGGGCCTTCATAAACGCCTCAAGTATGAAGTGTGCAGAAATTTCGTCTTTGCTAGTAGAAAATTGAACTGGATAACCGCCCTTGATAACCGTCTCTGTTGTGCTTGTGTGTCTAGAAAAGTAGAAAGTCCAATAACTTTTGCTGCAAGCTCGTTATTATTTATTATTGGCTTGTAACAAAATCCCTCTTACAGGTATGTTGGTTGCTTATATTGCATTTGGGGATGTAGACATCAAATCTAGAGCAGAGGGATTCTTAAACAGCATCACAAGCTCAATGGAGATGATACTCAGGAGGAATGTAGTCGTTAAAATGGTTTCATTACCGAATGGATCTGACGCTGGTAGTGCAGACCCTATTGGATCTTCCCGTTCTGACGGCCGGAATCAGATAAATCCAGCTTCTGCAATCGTCAAGGAAGACATAGTGTGCTCTTGTAACATAATTGATTCTCGCTCCGACTCACATCAGCATCTTAACCGATCGAACGAGGGACTTAATGGTACTCAATCAGAGCTTGTAGGATCCCAGAAGGTGAACAGAAACTCAACTACGGAAGAGAGGAAGGGAAGTCCCATGCAAAGAATGGAGTCCCTTGTTTGTCAGGAGAGGCTGGAAACAGCATCGATGCAAGCAGCAGAGAAAGGTACCCCACGATCAGGGAATCATAGAAGACCACCAGAGAAAAATCAGGTCCTGCCTCAGGATAGCATCTATGGACAGCCGGAATCTTTGAGTTCCATTGACTCCTATCATCAGGATGACACACTTAACAACGAAATTAAGATTTTGAAAGTTGATAAAAAGGCTATCGAGATGGATCTGACTGGTAAGAGACCGGATGGTCGTCGTATATCCCCAAGCTTGCTCCATCAGAAGGGTATTTCTGGAAATCTAGCCAAGGAGCATTAGTAAGTGTTCTTTCCATCCTCTATAAGTGATTGTTTTGACGTACTGCTTGAATGCTTCCTTCTCCAATTAACCAAAAAACCAGCTGCTTTTTGGCAAAACTGCACCCAAAATGGACATCGTGCTTTTTTTTAATCCGTAACACTGCACAGTAATTTCTGTGAGTTGAGAACATGGATATGATAAAGACACTCGATGAGGTTTTGTTACACAATTTAATGGCTTACCTGGAATGTTCAAGTGAAGGGCACATTTTTATGACAATTAACAATGCTTCTATATCTGTGCAGTGGGTATGAATCGGGGACAGGTGGTCGTGACTGTAATATGTGGTTCTGGTGGAACACCAAAAATCGAAAAAGTGGGAAAGTAAGCTTACACGTCGAATTCGGATAGATTGATTAGTTTTATGTCTTTCCAAGTGTAAGTCATTTTTGCAGTTTCGTCATGTCTAAGAATTTCAGCTGCTCTTTTATCTCCACAGGTTGTTCAAGGAAGCCCTGTCCGTTTGCAGAAGGGTCGACGGTTTCTGTGTTTTGGAGAGTGTAAGAAGAAGTACAGACAAAAGGGGAAATTTATAAACAAATGACGATGTTCTAGCTACTTCTGCGTACAGTGTTTTTTTTTTTTTTTTTTTTTTTTTTTTTTTTGTTTTTTTTTTTTTTGTTTTGTG
>JAOVYX010002048.1:0-12129 GCA_035668315.1 Drosera spatulata | reverse complement strand
CCCATCGCCCTCTTTTGCCCGTTTCCATGACATTTCTTCCACGCATTATTTGTATTTACAAAATAACAATATTACAATGTTCATTCCAGTAGTAGAATATACTCCATTTTAAGTACACGAATATCCCTCACCTCAACATATGGCCGTCCTCTTATTCTATTCCAATTCCCACCTGTCAACCACTCTCTGCTTAAAAGAATCTGAAAGCTCCAAGTCTCCAACCAGTTGTGTCGGCCCAACCATATAACCAGTTACTCACTAGTTATAAGTCGAGCACTGGTAATCGCCCCGCCCCCCGACCCCCACATATACACCCACTTTGTATTTTTTTTAATTTTCAAATTATCCCTTATATATAAGCTTTGTTAATGTTATATTCATAACTTAATCTTCATTTATTTTTTATTTTAAATAAAAAATTAAAGAAAATGAGTATATATTTTTTATCTAACCGACGATATCTTTTTAACGAGTCTAATATTACATGACAAAATTTATCATTTTCATATTATGTTTTATAATGTTATTAAACAACACTTATATTGTTTTAAAAAATGATGTTCGTCAAATTATATTATGTTAAAAAGAAGATGACAATAACAACAACAAATCAAACCTTTATCTTATCAAGTAGGGTCGACTACATGAATACAACGACGCCTGCGTTTCACATGACCATATCATTTTAGTCGTAACTTCCTCATTTTACCTTCTACTGGAACCACACCCACTTTCTATCTGATAATTTGTAACGTCCCGACCAAATCCTTGCTACCGGGTCGTCACCAAGAACCGCTCGTCAGGCTGACCTCTTGTCCCCAGGTCCAGCACGCGGTCGCAGGGTTGCTCTGATACCATACTGTAATGCCCCGGTCAAATCCTTGCTACCGGGTCGTCACTCATCAAGCTGACAACTGGCCCCACAGACTAACACTAGTTCTTTCCCTGCATTTTGGCCTCACTCGCGCACACCCTGAGAAACTTCCCAGGAGATCACCCATCCCAACATTACTCCACATTAAGCACGCTTAACTACGGAGTTCTAAAGTGATGGGCTACCAAAAAGAAAGGTGCACCTTGTTAGTATAGGTAGTACTATCAAACGATTTAAGCATTTTCTTGGGATATTACATAACTTCATTTCGTATCCTATCTATTCTTGTATGTCCACAATCCACCTTAACATTTTTGTCTTATTTACACTCATCAAAATAGAAGATGATAATAAATTGAAAAAAATACTTTGCTATAAATAAAAACATATTAATAATATTTAAACACTAATAAAATTTTTTTCTATTCAATCGTTCCTCCAAAATATTGTCTACCATATGGGTTGATGTTCATTATTTCATTTCATAATTGAAGACGAACTGCATAACTATCGACCCATCCTCGAATTTCATTGGATGCGTTCTCCCACCACCATGTCGGGATTGGAGGTATAGGATAATGAGGTAGTAGAAATAGTTGAATAAAATGATTTTCAACATAGGCAATAGCTATTTCACGACGCTTTTGGACTGAAATTGGAGGGGGCATCAATAACAAATGAGTATAAGAAGGTGAAACATTTGCATCGAATGTATGCAACACAACATTATACCTTGAAGCAATGATTATCCCCAAAGGCATATAATCCATCCAGTGCTTCATACCCGTAATAAAATCGAAGCAATGCAGTGAGTGCAGTAGCCTATTTGTAGCATCTTATTCTTGATATATTATATCATATTGAGCCTTCTTTAAGATTATCTTCTTCATGAGATCTGTTCGTATTCGAGCCCATTCGTCTTCACAGTAACCGAGTTGTGTTACTACTGCTCTGAATCCACAATGACAGTCATCTCGAAGGCCTGTGGTAGTCGGTCAGTATAAGGACCAAGGCTGGGTGGAGTAGAGAATGATGGAGTTTGAGGAATAAATGATTCCCTTTCACGTCTTTCTTTCCCTCGTGATATTGCAAATCCCTTATAAGATATTTCCAAGAATGAAGGAATACATTGTGAACTACGCTCCTCTTTACCTGCCGGTCGGTCTTTATGTTTTATGTTATATGAGGGGACTCGAACTGTGCTTTGAGTTGGATCCGTCATATCGATAATCTTATCTATCATATGTTCTCGCATATCCGGCTCCAAATCTTACAATAAGTTAAGAAGTCGAGATATTCTATCTTGAGATGCTCCATTATTGTTAAAAATGATTTGATGCATAGACAGTTTTTGTTAAAGAGGATGAATACTAGATAACGGAATCTGAATTGACCGATTCCGATATCGTGTAAGATCATGCATACATGACAATCCATATATAGACTTGAAAGAACAATGACATAAACCGACAAGTTCAGGGAAAGCTTCGCAAGATAATGTTAGCTGATGCTGTATTTTCTCTAACGCTTCTAAGAAAACACGGCATCGGATCTAATCATAAATTATTGGCACAAACAGCCAAGTTAAGGGAAAGTTTTGTAATATTATGATAGTTGATGATGTATTTTTTCTAACGTTTATAGAAAATACGACATCGTATCTGATCGTAAATTGAGTCCCGTATTTTCTTATGTCTTAGAATGTTAATTGACCTTTGGAATGATTACTGAATTTTTCTAAATTGGATCCTGAGCATCTTGTCAATTCTTGTAAACGATGTTTGCAGTAATGACATTGTATTCCCCAAATAAAGTTTCAGCCTTGAATGTGAAGACTCTACTCTATAGAAAGAAAAAAGTTATGAGAAAACTAATCAAGTGCTACTCAAGTGAAGACTCGGCTCTGTGAAGACTCATACCTCTGACTTGAATTGCTACCCAAGTGCATGTACTGATCTGTCCATGCCATAACAAATCATTCTCTATATGGCGATAGCCATGTCCTCCCAAAATAATCAATGACTCGTTGATATTCTTTGAAGTCTTCACACAAGGCATGTCATTTCCTTTGACATGATGGTGGCGTCGATGAATTGATAAGGGAGTGCCATGACACAAAAAAGACTTCCCATTGTGTACGAAGAATAGGACTGTATTTCTTCAACACACACTAATTTATGTGTCAAATACACAGCATATGATTTGCCATAGAGAAACATATTTCGATGACAGTCAGCAACGCCAAATCTCGATCTGTAACAAGCACTGAAGGCAATTCGGTCCCTTTTTCAATCATACATTTCTTCATAATAGCCAAAGCTCAAGTGAGTCTTTCGATATCTTAACTAGGGAGATAGGCGAACATAAAAGAATAGGTTTCAAGTGTTGATGTGATACCGACGACCTCTAATAATGGAATACGATATTCATTGGTCTTATATGTGACATCGATAACTAAAACAAATGAAAAATTGACCGACAACTCAAGGCTCGTAGGATGGATCCATAGAATATCCGTTACTTCATTTATAACAGGAAGTGTCCGACAATCGTACATATACTTTTTGTTTTGTAGTTTACTCAAAACCCACTGTATGGGGGTTAACCCATTTCGTTCAGATTTTTTGTGAAAGACAATGGCGTTGTCTACGTTTTTAACAGAAATAGTATTCTTAGGATCTTTTTGTTTCAAAATAGAGATTATTTCTTGAGGAGCAATGCTTTGTCCAATTTCGACAACAAAATCTACTTCGTGTGGCTTCAAACTAGAAGGATATTCATGTCCTTCGAAATATTCCGTAGGGTCATGATTATGAAAACCACAACCGACCTTTAACCCCCACTTGATGCCATCTTGAGGTTGTGATATACCCCGTAACTCAAAAGGACAATCATATTTTTTAGTACATGTATTCCTTTGTAAGGGTTGACATTCAATCAAATTTCATGGAGGTCTATATTTTCCTCCTCTTTCACAATCAAGAAAACATCTTGACAACTTATTACCTCTTAATCCGTTGGAATTTATAATGACCACGACCATGCCATTTTCGAGATCGACGTTCCGTGTCCAAGCTAACATTTCTTCTCTGGTTTTAAAAATCTAAAAATGTGATGAATAATGTATTAGTACGAAATTATAAAACTTAATAAATGACTGTTAGGTGGGTCTGTCCACGAAATAACAAGTCTAATCGATAGTAAATTTCGGTGTATAATCATGACGATTATTACAGACGCTATCTGCACCACAAAGATCATTGTAACAATGTTTATGATGAAGAGTTGAAATGAATTTATTTTGTAACAACGTTTATGAAGCCCACTCTCACTAGTGTTATAGTTTGATGGGATCAAATGAGTTGTGATGAATAAAAATGAAATGAAGAAAGTATATATAGAAAAAATTGAGTGTAAAGAAAGAAATAAAAAATCAAAAAGAAAATGATGAAGGGAATATGAAAAAGTTGATAAGATTAGCATCTGAAAATGTTAACAAGATTAGAATCCGAAAAAATTGAAAAAAATATGAAAAAATTGATAAGATAAGAATCTGAAAATGTTAAAAGAATATGAAAAAATTGATAAGATTAGAATTTGAAAAAATTAACAAGATTAGATTTTACGAAAGTTGAAGGAATATGAAAAAGTTGATAAGATTAGAATCTGAGAAAGTTGATAAGATTAGATTCTGCAAAAATTGAAGTAATATGAAAAAATTGACAAAATTAGAATTTGAAAATTTTGATAATATTAGAATCTAAATTTTATTCTATATTAATTTCAAAAAAATGATAATATTAGAATCTAAATTTTATTCTATGTTAATATTTTTAATATTTTAATAATGTTATATATAGTTTTTAATATTATTATTATTATAAATTTTATAGCTTGTAATATTATTAATATTATTATTTATTATTTAATGTTATTAATTATTATCATTAATATTTATTTGATTTAATATTATATTAATTAAATAAAATGATGTGTTTAGGATGTGTGTAGGGTGGGTTATTTGGGGAAAAAAATGGGGGTTTGGTCCGGTTGAGACTGAGGGTAGAAAAAACATTTTCTTGAGGGGCGTGGGAAGTGGTGGGGGAATAGCATTTTCCTTATAAGTCTAACCCATCTCGTTAGTACCATATTTTTTAAAAGGGTGAATAATTTTATAATTTAAGATTTATCTAAAATATAAGTTTATAAAGTTAAAATAACCATATTAAACAGTAAATCCAAACATAATGTTCATAGTCAGTTTGTTTGGATCCACTTAGTAGAGTTGGTTTACTAGTTAGCATCAATGGGTGGTGTGGGTTTGGGTACGAGTTAGGTGTGGTGTAGCACAAGTCTCCATCAGGGGCCATTACTAGTTGCTACCACCCAGTAGATGATGGATGGTACGCAATGTACTCGACTTTGGAGTAATAATAATCTATACTTTTACACAGAAAATTTAAAAAAAAAAATCTGTCACATTTTATACTAAAAATATTGTTGATTGCCATGTGAATATTGGGCCCCTACCCCCTTCATATATGGACCGTCACCTCTCTAATTTTCTTTGTCTCATTGGGTTCTTTTACCCTTGACTTGGTTTTTTAATTAATGGGTGTTGTCTAATGCTGCAAATTATTTACCAGAGCTTGATCAAAAGTGTGGAATCAACTATGGATTATGAATAAGCAATTATTTAAGAGACATTGTACTGTTTTCTTGGGGCTGGCCATGATGGGTTCATAAGATAGTAAATTGGTCCAACTTTAAATTTACCTGTAGCGTATGAATTCTACTTGTAGACGTGTCATAGTTATGTATTCCATGGAATACTATTCTCTTCGTCTCATAATTTTTACAACGTTTTATTTAATCGGAATGTCCTAAAATATTTATAATATTTTCTTATTTGAAAAAGTTATGTCATATCATCCCACTATCTTTTCCTCCATCGTTTTTCGTTCCTTTCTCTCATAAAGATAAACAAATAAAATGATCAGAATTTAATTCTCACCTAAATTTTTATGTCTAGTCAATTTGCTGTAAAAGTTTTGGGACGGAGGGAGTATATGTTATTGGTTGTTTTTCTTAGGTTGATGTTTGAATTGAGAAATTCTTTGTATAATCATAAACACGTACGTGGATTAGACATGAAGAAACACACTAGTCATGTGTTGGTTGTTACTAACTCATAACTTATGAAATTAAACCTTAAGATTAAAACATTGTTATGTTATTAGCACCATTTTACAACGTTTAGACACACATAGTTTCACAAAATCGCATGGTAAGACCATGAGGAAATGTCACGAGGACATTTGCGTTGTTGGAAGATATTATATGCACTGAAGATTCACAAGAAAAGAATCTCTTTGGAGAAAACAAATTGAAAGCTATGATCATATGATAAGTTAACAACTACAAGTAGATCGTACTGTAGTTTTTAACAAGGCAGTGATTAGCAGCACCATATTTACTTGTGGTTCTTAACAAGCATTTCACTCATGAGTATATCAATATCAACTCCACTTTGTCCATGTGATCGAGAACTTGATTTTTCGAAAGTTAATCTTCAACTCGTGTTGTATGAATCGAGAAAATAGATATTGAAAAAGTTTTTTATTTCTTCTTGAATCTTGTTTGACTCGATCCAGGAATGAAAACTTGTTACTTCCGATGGCATTTGATTACTGTACATCGTTTGATTAGGTAATGCCTGTTTTCTCAACACAACTCACTCAGCCTTATTTTTTCAAAGAATAATTTTTGTGAGCAAAAATGACAATAGTTGCGTAGAGACCGAAGGCAGGGAATTCTTTGCCATAATGAGCAGTGATTTAGGAGTTCACCAACCTTCGGGGGTCACTCCCCAGCTAGTAACAGTAATATTCTTGGTGACTACTACTACTCCATGTACCATTTTTCTTAAACTAAAATCATCAAAACATTTATATTTTTTATTTTATAATATAAATAATGATTTGATTCGATATGCGAATTTATATGTGTTGAATTTATATGAATTTTGATAAAAAAAAAAAAGAATATTTTTTTGATAGTGGGTTTATTATAGCAGCCATGAAAGAAGATAGTGGGTGTATTATAATAGATGATAATTATTTTATTATTTTTTTATATGAAAAGGTTACTAAATATGATATGTTGTATATATTTTGGAACGATCCAAATAAGTGTTGTTTATATTATGGAACGGAGGGAGTAATATCACTTCAATCCATTTTATCATATTTTTCCCGTCCCATAAAAGATATAACATATACGTATTTTGTATTTTTCTATACGCATGAATGCAAATCTTGTTTTCATAACTGATTGTCCCGTCGAATGTATTAGATTGAAGTACGTAATTTACAGAATCATTGATATTTCATGATAAATTTATAAAAAATTACGTTTGATCGTCGTAATACGCGTGTCAAACTTTGCATCGACATGCATATGAGATCAAATTGTTACATCGTTTTAGGGACGAGGGATTAATTTTTTCTTTTTTTTTTCTCACTTGTCTCACACACGCATTCATAAGGTAAAAAAATAATAAAAATTATTATTTATATAATTCAACACATACATAAATTTTGATATCGAGTACAAAAATTTTAATTGAATTGAGACAGAAAAAATATTATTAGTATTATCTCCATCCTGAATAAGTTATGAAGAATTGATTTAACACGTTTATTAACATATGTGTTTATTTTATAAGTGTTTTTTCTTTTGTGTAGAAGAAAATATGAGGGAAAAAATAAATAAATACTCATGATACAATTTGAACGAAACCAAATGATGTTTAACTTTGTCCTTAGTTTCTCAGGTCAAAGGTTTAAAAGTGAATGAGCTGCTTTCAATGGCCTTCACTTTTGAAACATTTATTTTTAATATAATATGGCATAATTTATCAATAATGAAGTGAGTACCTTATTTACGTAGTTTTTTGATTTTTTAAACATTAAACCACTTGCCCACGAATCTCCCTCCCATCTTACATGCATCTAAATCTGAAAAATTAAAAAACAAGAAAAAGACAAGTAAAATTCACTTCTCCGTATCTCTACTCGGTACACTGTAAAAACTCTTTACTCTCTCTTTCTCTCTCCTTCGACAACTCACCATCTCCCCCACACACCACTCTCTCTTCCTCAACCTCAATCTATCCAAACCCTAACCTCAATCCTCAAACACACCGACACCGACAACAAGTCTCCGGATCTCAAACATCCTCGGATCCGAATCTCCGACAAATTTTTATACCCGAATCTCCGCCGGAGCTGGGCGGTCGCCGCCGGATACCAAATTCACCGCTCCGATCACCACCGATACAATTACAAATCAGCGGTGATTTTGACCGCGTGGGCCCCGTGGTGAAAAAAAATGGAGTAATCGTAGATCTAACTCGTTTTGCCTTTACCTGTCCCGGTTGGTGCTTGTCACTTTCCTTTTCGAATTCTTTCTCTCTCTCTAAAAAGTGAAGAATAGAAGAGAGTAACTCACATGTGAGACGAGGTTTTCTCTCTCTGTCGGTTGCTTCGCCTTCTTCATCCCTTCTGGCATACGCGTTCGTAGAATAATCTCTCTCTCTCACACACACTACAACACAATACTCGAGCTAGCGATTGCACATTATCACTTCTTCTTGTTCATCTTCAACCCCACTTCACCAGCTGTCACTTTCCCTTTTCCCCTTTTATTCTTTTAATTTCTCTGGTTTGCCCTTTTATTGTTTTTATTTGCTTGTTTTGGTTGTTGTTGATCGTCCATGATGATGATGTAGTGATAGAAACTCACACACACACACAGAGAGAGAAAGAAACAGGGAGAGTCCTTTATTATTCATTGAAAGGGAAGCAAGCAAAGGAATCATTCACCCTTCATCTACCTCTTCCAATTTCCCAATTCCATTTTTCCATTTTCTCCGATTCCAGTTCGCTCTAGGACACGAAGCCCCCAGCAACCCCACCATTTCCATTCTCACTGGTACTAATGTCAATTTTATTTGGAAACCCACTTTTTGTATTTGTATGATTTGGGTATTGTAATTGAGAATTGATTGATGGGAGTGGGAGTGAAAGGGCAGTTTCCCTCATATTTATTATTGTATTGGGTTTATTAGCTGTGTTCTCTCCTCTCCTTTCTACACACATCCCACTCTTCTCTCTCTCTCTCTTGTCTTCTCTTGTGGGGTTTGTGTCCTGGCTGGTGATGCGCTGTGTGTGGTCGGTGATGCAGTGTGAAAGTATCAACAACAAAATCAATTGAAGAGAAACCAAAGTTGCTGGTGAAGAAGGAGAAGGAGCCCTTGATGTCTTGTGGGTCGGCCCAGATTTGATTCTTAATCTTCTCCTCCTCTCCAATTGGGCAGTGTTGTGCGAGGGGATCTGATGGAGACCAAGGGGAGGCTCGTCGCCGGATCTCATAATCGAAACGAGTTCGTTCTCATCAATGCTGATGACATCGGAAAGGTCCGTGCATTCCCAAACCCCGAATTATGTGGAGTGAATTGGTGTTTCTTGTGTGAATTTTAGTTGGATTGTTGTGATTTGGTGTTTGGTTTCTGTGCTCTTGGATCAATTGAGTGAATTTTAGTTCAATTTAGGTGAGTGTTTGATCAGATTCGAGGTTTAGGTGTGTGTGGTACATGTGTTGAGCTCACCAAAACAGCTCACCGACAATACTGATGTGAAAAATCTGCTAGATTTAGGTGTGATTTGCACTCCATTGCACACAATTTCTTCGATTTGACTGGTATTTAGATGGGATCTCTTGTTAGTCTGAATAGATTCTCTCGTCTTGTTGCTAGATTGGTTGATTCCTTGATTTGTTGGGTCAAAAGATTCCATTTTGCTATGTGTCTTGGTTAGAGCTGAGGCTGCTGGCATCTGCGTCGCCAGATCTAGATTGCTGACTTTTCTTTTTGGGACATTGTGTGTCATAGGTGACTTCTGTGAAGGAATTGAGTGGACAAACTTGCCAAATCTGCGGGGATGCGATAGAGTTTGTGGAGGAGAACGAGATCCTTGTTGCTTGCAATGAGTGTGCTTTCCCTGTGTGCAGAGCTTGTTATGAGTATGAGAGAAGAGAGGGGACTCAAGCTTGTCCTCAGTGCAAAACCAGATACAAACGCCTCAAGGGTCAGATTTGCTTTACACTGCTTTGCTTCTCCAAAATCCTCTACTAATCATCGAGATCTATAGTTTTAGAAGTCAATTAGTAGGTCATGGTATTTGGATTTGGTGAAATTCTTGTTTGTTTTGCACATTTCTCAATCAATTTTGAGGGAGTTGATGCGCTCTTGTATTGGTCCTGGTCAACTTTGGTAAATGTCAAAGAATCCATCCTTGTCGTTTTTCCATAAATATTGGATCCCTCTTCATTAGAGCAGGCTTTCAGATTTGCTCATGTACAAGGGCATATCGGGTGTATTTTCAGGAGAATGAAAACAGGAGTAGTTTTCAGTTAAGAGTTTGTAGTTTGCATTGTCTGAAGAGCTTTGTTATTGATGGTAGTAGCTCCAACTATGTTTCAGGAAGTCCAAGAGTTGATGGGGATGAAGAGGAGGATGATATCGATGACATTGAAAATGAGCTTGCATACAGAGGCTATGGAAGAGACCATGAGTATATGTCAGAGTCTGTGGCTTCTGGTCGTGTCAACACCCTCGCTGCATCCATCACCTCTGGTCTGGCCACCCCGTCCGAGCTTGATACATCAGCAGTGGTGGCCGACATCCCCCTCTTAACCTATGGGGAGGAGGTACGCTGACATACCCCAGAGGGTTTAGATTCTTCCACATAATTTATCTCCTTGTCATGCTTCTTTACATAATTCCTAAGTATGGTTTAGGATGCTGGAGTTTCACCTGACAAGCATGCTCTTATCATCCCCCCATTCATGAGGCCCAGCAAAAAGATTCATCCTATCTCGGGTCATGATCCTCATGTGACTTGTGAGCTTTTCTCCCTCTCTACTTTTATTGGTTACATGAAATCTTGTTCGTTCACCTACTCAGATTGATCATTCCACTTTCTGCAATGGCAGCGCAACCTAGAGCAATGGATCCAAGTAAAGATCTTGCCGTTTATGGGTATGGTAGCGTCGCGTGGAAGGATAGAATGGAAGAATGGAAGAAGAAGCAGAACGATAAGCAAATGGTTAGGCATGAGGGTCTAGACGAAGGAGACCACGGTGGAGATGATGATCCTGTGCTCAAGTAAGTTCTGTTCTGATTTCTTCATTTTATTAGCTGGATTGGGTTCATGTCAACTCCAGTAAATTTTTGGTGTGTGCTTTATGTCAATCTATGTGCTGTGAAATCAGGTATAAGCATCTATCTCCTAATAATTGTGCAACAGGTTGTTGTGAGTTGTGACTTGTCAATCAGTAGCATTTTCATTTTCTTTTTAGTGTATTTAAATGATTGACCTTGGTGTCGGCATGTATTGTTTACTTCCTATACCAATATGAGTTTCTTTAATATTACTTTTCGTTTCGGTTTATTGTTGGAAGGCATCTTTTTTTTGGTAAATGTTAGTGGGTACCTTTGTCATCAATATCATATGATTAGGATCCAAATAGCTGCAAGTGGATTAACTTTAACTAAACACATGTGTGGTAATCTGTCTTTTCAATGAAAATGCTTGGGATTGAGGACTTGACTGCTTGGGTTGGATTATTGTTGGTTGCAACGATACGAATGATCTTTCTGTTCGAAAACAATGGTACGATGAAGGACAACAATTGTCATAATCATATATTCTTCGAGTATAAACCATCTATTCTTTGGCGGATCTGATTAGCGATATAAGTCTCGAACAACAGTGATATTAGCTTACTTTTAGTATCCCTATTGACTTAAATGGGATGAATATATTCTGTACTTCCTAAAGAAGTGTGCTTCTTGTTATCCACTTCGATATTTATTCGTAAATTGGAAGTTGCGGATGATTTGCATTCTAAGTGTCATGTCTCAGGAGTTTTTTTTTTTTTTTTCTTTTTGTGATAGTAGCAAGCATGAAAGATTTAGTAATCCTATCATAACAGCAGTGTGCTACAAAACTTGATCTTGTTTGGATTGTGATATGCTAATAGTTTGTTTCCGTCTCTCCTTTCCTTTATTGAAGGAATGATGAAGGGAGGCAGCCGCTCTCAAGGAAAATGCCCATCGCTTCGAGCAAAATAAACCCATACAGAATAGTCATTCTTCTGCGACTTGCGATCCTCGGTCTCTTTTTCCAGTA
>JAOVYX010002047.1:0-12129 GCA_035668315.1 Drosera spatulata | reverse complement strand
TTAGCCTTGTCATGGACTGGGTCTATGACGGCATAACGTCACGTGCCGGGCATTCCGGATTTCGGGGCGTTACATATACCGAATAGGGATAAATTGGTAATTTCACTTTGTGTGATATCCGTTTTAATTTTCCCCGAAAATCGAGGATCTTTTTATCGGAAGAGGATGCCTTTGTTTTTAATTCAGCCGTTCAGTTTTCAAACGGACGGCTGATAGTCAACGTTGACTGTTTATCATCGTCCTATTTAAAAACTAGAGGAGAACATAGCAGTCCAAACAGAAGCTAAGCTTTACGAACCTTTGCGTGCAAGACCACCATATGGCAACTACATTTCATTAAGAAATTGTTTGTATCATCATCGTTTTGGCGAGGTACATATTTTAGTCTTTGATAATTATTTGGCAACAAGGGATGAATGAGAGGTTAGAGATTTGAAATGGATGATGCAGTTTTCAATAAGTGGTATCAAGCACTGAATCTGCTAATTATGCAATGTGCACTTCAGAACGGGAACTATGTCAAAAATCTCTCTTAGTATCTTATCTAGGGAGATTGATTGATGAGTATTTTTCAGGTAAAGAAATAAGAGCTTATTTGATGAGATTTGATGTGGAAGAATTTGTCAAGAGTACTGTAGGTAGTAAAAAAATGACTAAATTGACCGAGAATCAATTTGATTCCGGCCTCGAATAGTGATGATAGAAGTTATTTAGCTATTGAAATGTGTAAGAATTCATGCCAGAGAAACTGCCACCTCTGAAATGAAGGTAGGTTTTAAGCTAGGGTCGTTTTGAGTCCAGATTTGCTAGCGGTAGTTATGGAGTATGGACAAATTGACTAGGAACGTGGAGGACGAGGTATCGTAGTTTGTACTCCTTGTTGATTATATTTTGTGGTGGATAATATAGGAAGAAAACGGGAATGCGAAGTTAGAGGCATGGAGAGGAGCTTTGGAAAGTAAGAGTTTAAAGCTTAAAAGAGTTTAAGGGTTTGGATAATACGTGGATTATCTTTTCCTTCGCATTATCACATAGTTTTTTTGGTTTGGTCAAATGATTGCTTCAGAATGGCGTGGCTTCTTTATGAATCGTAATTCATCATCTCAGTGGTTAAAGTATGCATCTTGCTGAACTTTAACTTTATGTGCAATCACGATGTGAATAGAAGATATCAAGTTTTCTTTTTTATTATATGATGCTAAACAGAGATGTAATTACTGTGGTTAAGACAATTAGCACAATAGGTCTGTATAGCTTAGAACTTGAATGTGTCCAAGGATCATGCTCTCGAGTCTTCACCCCTGGCAGAACTCATACCGGTCCCATGACATTAAATCTGATTTTACATTCCAATTTGCTTTCGTATTATTATTATGTGTAATTACATTGCTACTCTCGATGACATACCATAGGAACAAACTCTGAATGGCATACCATGGGAACAAACTCTGAAATAATATACTATATTGATTTCAGTGTTGATAATTTTTTACATAGCTTGGGCCATTTCTTAGAAAACAGCTTTCAACTATTTAGGATATCGTTGAGTCTCGAGAGAGTGTAGCTTCTCATGCTAGTGAAAGCCCTTCTCCGAGGAGATAGTGAATGATCAATCATTAAGCATATCAAGATTGATTGAATGTAAGGATCCAGGAAAAATGCCTGCATAACCTTTCATAGGAGAAATTTGTTACCAATTACTTTAAAAAAAAAAAAAAAGTGTCACAAATTGCAAATTGCATATATCCTACCAAGTCTCGCAGATCATGGACAAAGTTGGTATGAAACAAGTTATCAAGTCACTGTAGTTGGGCAGTCACACACATGCTTTTGAGCTCTAAAATAATTCTAGCATGAGGTTTTATGTATTCACTTGGTCCTTTTTGTCTTTCTCGCAATGTCGGTACTTTTTTTTCTTCAAGATAAATTTATTCCCAGCTTTTCCTAGTAGAAATGCACAACCATTTTTTATTCGCTCTGGTATGTTGTGCTATACAGCTAGTTTTTACTGAAAAGAGTTATTTTCCGTCTAGCATCACTTGTTGCTTGAGATATTGTCATCATTAGAATGTGTCTCTATGTGCCTAAATTGCCGCTCCCAGGTACATTTATTCACTCGGGAAAATTGTTAACCGTTGTAGGTATGATCTGCCCTGGACTCCGACAAAGTATATGCCCTTTTATGGTGGTGATGAGTACCATGATTATCATTATGTTGGAGAACAAAGCCAAAGCAACTTCGCTTCTGTATTTACATACTGCGATTACATTTACGGAACGGACAAGGTTTGTTTATGATTCGGTCCGCTTTTCTAGTTATCATGTTAAACTCAGTGTTGATGGGCAATATCATTGTGTTTATTTGTTGGTCAGGGTTTCCGATAGCAGAAAAAGCTCCTTGCAAAGGTAATCAATGCAACACATTTACTGTGTTTTTATGTGCAGTTCACTTCTTGAAGAGATTTTCCTTGAACATCTGTTTGCCCAAACTTTGTTTCAAGTCATTACAATTGAGATATCTGAAACATGGACCTTGTTATCTATGCTTTTACCTCATCTTTGTATCTCCTCTGGAACATTGATCTCGTTAACCTTTTCTTGTATGCTTAAATTCCCTGTTCCTCATAAAACATGATATTGAGATGATAGCATCGGTCAAGCTGCGGCTTTCAATTAATTAGAGAGAATAGAACAAATGATCGGACTTTGATTTCTTTCCCACCTGATACAGATAAAAGAGGAATCAGGGCAGAATGGTCAAGCAGTCTGAGACGTTCCTGTGCAGAACTTCAAATCAGAATAGTAATCCTGCTCAATAAGAGGCATGTAGAGGCTCCCATCTCTTTCGACGTAAATGAAGCTCTGTAGATTTAACAATGAAGTTGTATATGTTCATATAATGTGTGAGACGCCATGATCGGTGTAATTGTATTGATTGCTACCAGAAGGTTCCAGCTCTGAGAACCTGAGTACCTGAGAACCTGGATGACTTTCGTGTTTTGGGGTGAAAATGGCCCTTGACATTGGCTTTCGGGCTTTCGGAATGTAGCATTCGAGTCTACTTGGTACTTTCTCCGTCTTAATCTAGATATAATCATTTGATCCATCATAAAATTTTATATGTATCGATTTTTGTGGATGTTAATAAAAAAATATATTTATTTATAGAGGTAGTGGGTTTATTATGCACTTCAGCAAATGATGACTTAATTTTTTTTAGATGAGAAAATTATTCAATATGGCATGTTACAAATATTTTGGGATAACTCAAATAAATATATATATATATAACAAATTTAGAGTACGATATCATGATATGTTATGATATGTCATCCCATGATATGTCACCCTTAATATATTTAATGATCATCAATAATTATGAAAATAAAACATAAAATTTTTTCATATTATTTCTTTTGTACTTTATAGATATTATTAAATCCTTTAAATATGTTATTAACAAAATATATATATAGATGTTTTGTCATTAGTGTTAATTATCGCGAGAAAATGATAACGATTCAAAACATTTTACTTCAAAAGTCAAGAACTTTTGCCCAAAAAGAAAAAAAGACAAAATTTTTTATATCACTCACTATAACAATTTGATATATATAATTCATGAAGTAATTCGAAAAATATCATAATTTTCGTAAAAAAGAAAAATTGGAGTAAGAACAAGGAAAAAAAGATTTTAAGGATATGGGATGCTATTTGATAATATCGTAATAATTTCATACAGATTATATTATAATAGATATGAATTTTTATATTGTTTATCCCAAAAAAAATTTAGAAAATATTTGACAACATTATCAAATAATTTCTAAATAATATAGAATTTAATTTAATAATATTATTTTTTTTATATTGATGTTGTCACATATAAATGATTGACCTTGGAGTAAAAAAAAAAAAAAAAGCCAACTTTTCACATTCGCGTTATCTTTCATTAAACTCCAAAACAAATGATGGATACATCATGTATTCAAATCCCTATACACCATATACTAACAGATAAGAATGCAAGACCAGTAAACTCCAAAAGGAGATCACATCGGCTCCTGTTCTTATTCAATGTGGGACGAAAATCCTGTAACTTGATAGCACAGGCCAAACTTCTTAGCAATCTCTTCAGCGGATCTAGTCTCCTCATTGAAAACCCTCTTATTTCTCTCCATCCATAGCTCATAAACTAGATGTGCCATCAGTTTCATCCTTTCGTCCAGCAATCTCAATTTTCCCAGCTGAGATTTTACTGAACCATCGAAGCCAGCTGATTGCAGCTTAAACATAGGCAAGTTTAAGGAGCAAACTAGCTGAGAATAAGGACAAGCAAAGAAAAGGTGATCTCTTGTTTCAACCTCCACTCTACAAAACTCACACAAGTCATCAACTATCATATTCATCTTATAGACCCTTTGTTTGACTCTCAATTGGTCCATAGCAGCCAGCCAGAGAATAAAGCCATGTCGAGAAATAACCTCCTTACACCAGCATAATCTCCACCAATTACAAATGTCAGCAAATAAGGCGTTATACCCCCTTTTAACAGTATAAATCCCAGTGACACCATGCTTTCATTGCAAAACTTTTCACATTACAATATTTGAATCTTCATTCAAAATTAAAAATAAAAAAATCATTATTTTTTTTATTTTTGTTTATTCATTTTATTTTATCAAGTTAGTTCATGAATTTAACTATTGATTAAATGAAAATATGATCATTTATTATGCAATAAAAGCTACTTCTATTTTGTTTTATGTGGAAATTTTTTATAACAAGATTAAATGAAAAAATATCATGGATTGTATATATTTCAAGAATCCATTATAATCGATAAAATCGAAATAATTCCAGAAATATCCAACATAATAGTATATATATAGTAAAAAAAATATTAACACTATCAAGATAAATAAATCTAATAAATAATCAATGATCAATTTATTAATAATTAATCTCTTATTAGATTATGTCATTTCTTGCTATCGTGTGAGTGATATATTAGTTGAAACATAAGGTGTAAATAACTTCGGGTCAATGGGATGGATCATTTGAGTAATTATATCAAAACCTGTTTACCTCATAAACAGAAGGGGCCTTATTCTAGTTTCACCTAAGAATAACAACAAAAGGAACAAGCTTTGTTGACCTTTAAAAAGTTCTTTGAAGTGTGAAACGAGGCGCGCAAAGTACCCCATCTATCTTCATACTCGAATATAGCACCCTAACGATAAGAGGAAAACGAAAGGGGGTTGAACAGACTGTCATGCATGGTATCATATTCATAGGTTCAAGGATATTCAGTAAAAAGTGATCTTCTAACATCAAAAGCAGTGATTCTTGATGGAGACTAATCATTGTACACATTTCCAGAGATGAATCCAAAACAAGAAAGATACCGCCAAATTCCCACTTTCATCTTGTCTCAGATTTCCCAATCATACAAAAATATACTCTATTCCCATTATCCCAGTATTTTATAACATATATATATTTTATATTTTTTATTATAAATTTTATAATATATATGTATTTTAAAATTATTATTTTATATATATATCAATATAAGTCTTATTTTTAATATCAAATCACGTTTGATCCCCCGCAACATGCATGTATTAGGTTGAAGTACGTAACTTACATAATCATTGATGTTTTACGACAAATTTACAAATAACTACATCTGATTGTGATTGCATATGTGTCAAATTTTGCATCGACACACGTACAAAGTCAAAACGTTGCAAAGTTTATGGGACGGGGGGAGTATTATTCTATACACACGAATATAAGTCTCGTTTTCATATCAAATCACATCTGATCGCACGCAATATGTATTAGGTTAAAATACACAATCATTGATGTTTCATGTTAAATTTATAAAAAAAAAAAAAAACTACGTTTGATCGTCGTTGCACGCGTGTCAAACTTTGCATCGATACGGAAATTAAAACGTTGCAAAGTTTATGAGATAGATGGAGTATTATTCTATACACATGAATACAAGTCTCGTTTTCATATCAAATCACGTTAGTTTGATTGTCCCGCAATATGTATGAGATTAAAATACATAACTTACACAATCATTGATATTTCACGATAAATTTTCAAAACATTACGTTTGATCATCGTTGGACGTGTGCTAAACTTTGCATCGACACACGTGCAGAGTCAAAACATTACAAAGTTTATGGGACGGATGAAGTATTATTCTATACACATGAATAGAAATTTCGTTTTCATATCAAATCACGTCTAATCGAAATATGTATTAGGTTGAAATACATAACTTATACAATCATTGATGTTTCATGATAAATTTATAAAAAATTACATTTGATCATCGTTGTACACATGTCAAACTTTACATCGACATACGTGTAAAGTTAAAATATTTGTCGATGCAAAGTTAAAATGTTATAAAATAAATGGGACAAAGGGAGTATTCTTCTAGTGATATAGAACCTTGGTAGACATGACTTGTTCAACAGCCGACTGGTCGAGTCCATAGACTTTACGGCCTAGAATGAATAGACTGCATCTTACAATTCGATGAGAACATAATATACATAGTCTTATAATATACATAGTCTTACTCTGTGTTATCGTTGCATGCGATCAATGTTGTTTTACCCCTAGAACATTATACTTGCACACTAGAATACTGAACCTAGTTGGTCGCAAGATTCAAAGTCCATACTAAGTCACTCAGAATCTTTACAAAGGGCCGTTCATGTGTGTATGATGGAATGATCTTGCTGGCAAGTAATTGAATGATTGGATGAGCGATTGATGCAAAGCTCTCAATCACGATGTTTATGATTAGTACAGGACTACGCACAATCTCGCAGATACACCAGACTTTGGATTCGAAAAGTGCAGCAATTGACAAGACCGTGCGTGGCCCTGATATCCAAATGGAAATGTTCCACGGCATAATATACACCAAACATCCGGCACAAAAATCATACCAGTACAAAAGATCTCTCTTGACTTATTACACAACTAGTATCAAGAAAACTTATACTCACAAGTTCTCTGTCGAATAAGAACCATCGACGACGTCCCTTTTATCAACAAGATCGCCATTGGCAACAAAATCATCATGGCCAGTGCTGGTGTTGTAGTGATTATGGTACCTGCAAAGCACCTTGCACTTGACCACATTATCATACACATAGAACCCGGGCGCAACCATGATCCTCACCGTCGACGGAACCAGCTTTCGGGCCTTATCTGCGCCCATATCCTCCATATAAACAGATGCAAACTCCGCCCCTTTGTCGACCCTAAAGATCGGCAATGTAGGATGTACAGAGTTAGCCAGCAAGTGAACCAGCCACACGCTCTTCGACGCCCCAAAAAACGCATGCAACAGCTGCTCCGGCCACGCCTTGTTCCATCCCAACAAGGCGACGATTTTGCTCATCTTCCTGTCGCAGAACCCGCTGAACTCCTCGTCGAAATGCCGAGTCCCTTTCGTTAGAACCTCCTCCCACGTCAAATCCCGTAACACATTGTACGAACCGTACTTCGCTTCGCACCTATCTATCGGATTCAGGATCCCATTCGTGGAGTTCTCAGTAAACCGAGCAGACTCAAAATCCTCGAAAAATGCCAAATTGAGCAATGCCTCTAGATAGAAGAGTACCCCCCCTCTCGGGTTCTTCGAAACCGAGATCTTGACGTCATATGGTTGGAGTAGGATCGTTATCCTATCCGTCACTTTCCCTCCCATCTGCCGGAGCTGAAGCGTCAGCGCCCGGCTGAGCACCCTGACTGACTTCCTGGCATCGGACACTGACGCGAGGAAATTCTCGATAACCTTATCGTGCTCGTCCGATTTGAACAGTGGATAATGAAAGAACTCCGGTACCACAGTCGTCTCATAATTCTCCGGCGATGTAGTGCTTTGATTCTGTCCAGCCGAGCAGATTTCGAGCCCGGATTTAAGATTCTTACAATACAATTCGAGTCTGTTGAGCTTCTTCTCCAGGTCAACCATCGAGCTCTTGACCCTCGTGGCCTCAAGACTCGCCTCGTCCCTCTTCCTCGTTGCCTGCATCAGCTTCTGCGACAGCTCAGCCACCGCGATCTTCCACTGCTCTTCCGATCTCGTCGTGTCTGCCTCCGACGAGGACGAGCCTAACAGCCTCGGGCTCTTACGTGACAGAGTTGAAACGATCGATTTCGTTATCCCGTTGGGACTCGCCATCGGGACCACCGTGGTTGTCTTCTCGCGGTTGCTTGGCCGGCAGTTGTTGCAGGAGACCGAGCGGGTGTTTTCGTCGGTCTCGGTCGCGTCGCTCTCGGATCTCTTCCCGGCTCGGATACACTTCTGGACCGGAGTCGGGTGATGGACTATCGTCTCGGATACAGTACTTCTGGTCGATCGAGACGGCGTTGACATGGCGCGTTGTCTTTCTTCGATTTCCTCGTTCTCTTCCTCCTCTTCAATCTGAGAAATCAAAAGGAATGAAATTGTGTTAGTGTTTTATCAACCTACACCGCCGTCCTGGATAAACCTCTGGAATGAAACGAGATGTATATAGTTTGTGAAGAACTTACGGGAGTGAAGTGGTGTGAGCGAAAGTGAGGGAGAGAAGGAGATTTGGAGGGTTTGGAAGAAGTGGAAGTTGATGGAGAAGAGGAAGGAGCCATGCAGAAAGATATGAAAGATAGCTCTGTTTGTTCTTTGTTCGTTACCTTGCCCTATCCGCATAAAGGGGATTTGGGGTGCACATAGAGGTTTTTTTGTTAATGACACTGTGTAGGGTGTACTATAATTGGTTTTATGCGGACTACTAAGGTTGATCAAATTGACATTTCGATAGCACATTCATTGTTCGGATATTTTGAGATGATTTTAATCTGATCAAATTGAGTTATGATAAATTGAATAAGATCTATAATCTTTATTTTAGGAATTTGATCTCAAAAAATCTATCATTTTTTACTAAAAGAACTCCGGATAATTTAAGTTGTAAAACTAAAACTCGTTACATATAAGGTTTTGTAGCACAACCACCAACAAAATGAATCAAGTCTATAAATTTTTGTCTAACATAACCGCCATTGATGTTCGTCATTAGAACCAATTGGGTCCACCTCAATGACTATAATAATTGATGTTTTGTTTCTAGTTATACTTTTCATGCATGGATAAAGCGTGAAGTAGTTATTCCTTTTGCATGCTTTACATGTTAGTACAAAAGATAAGAAATGGGGCGTATTCGGCGTATTTCGTGTATATTGAATTGGAGATATGCAACTCCTGGCACCCACTCTTGCCATCACAACATGAATAACCTAAGAACTATCACTAAACTTATTTTTTCCCACTGATCAAAGTTCGCCATACGGCCTCTTAAGTTTGGGTAACCATAGACAAGGTATTTGATATTTTCAGCTTTTTGAATGTGCAAGTGAAGAGGAATCACGGAAAATGAAATGTGGCCCATTTCAAGGAATTAAATTGAGAGTGAAAGGAAAAAAATTGAAATGATGAGACAGACAAATATCACTCTCGTAACATTTATGGCATATATTTTCAAGCAGTGAGCTGTAACATTCAATGAGCTCCTGTTTTTAGCAAATGCATTAACTTCTCTGCTCATACAGCTCCAACTACTCAAAAATATTGAATTTCCACCAACAAAAAATAGGCAGTAGTAGCTGAAGCAGCTCCGATGCATAAAGGAAAGCAGCATTCCGGCCTCAGAATCTAAAGAGGTCCGTTCGAATTGAAAATATGGAGAGGAAATACGGTCTCATATGTGAAATTGATGGCGCGTAGTTACTGATCCGTATTTTGATTCGTGCCAATAATTACAAGGATAAGATTCATTTTTTAAAACAGCATTATCAAAAAAAAATTAATAAAATTTTAAATTACGTATTTAAACCTTATGTCATTAAGATAATTTTATTACATAATTTAAATTATATAATTGAACTCTATGTCCATAACATAATTTTGTTATATAATTAAGATAAAAACATTAATATTTCTCAAAATGCATGTTTGATATTTTGGAATAAGAAATCATTATAAATAAATTGAGACACAAAGAGTATTTTTTTTCCTTTTTTTGTCTTTAATTACGACATCAACATTCTGGACATTATTTATTACAAGCCCTAAACTTGGATTTAATATATCTATAAATTTTGAAAGAATTATCCAAAATTATTATTATTCAACATTAATTACAAATAGATACATAAAGAAAAATAATTTCAAAAAATTATAATTCATTCATCTCATCTGATCGGTAATCTTTTTTTTATCTCCACCCCACTTCTATCATCATCCTATCTTCCTCGGAATCTTCGTAGGAATCAAATCACATCTGACAACGTCGTCAGAATCTTACTTGGAATCTGAAACAAAATGTCTGAATAAAATCAAAATAGAGCGTATAAACAAAATAAAACATAACGACAACGACAGTACAAGTTATTAAAAAAAAAAAGACAATACAAGACCAAAACAGAGCAACAGAACAAAGAAAAAAAACAAACAACTTCACAAGAATAAAACAGAACGACAATATAACATCAAAACAGAACGACAAAAAAAAAGTGCGACAGAACAAGACCAAAACAAAACTACAATATAAAAAATAAAATAAAACAATAATATAAGATCAAAATAGAACAACAGGAAAAAAAAAAAACAACAATTGAAATTGCTAATCAAATTCTTTACACAAATAAATACACAAGAACACCACCACATTTTATTCGATAAAATATCAAATTCGTTACACAAAGCGAAAAAAAAAAAAAACAAGGAATAAGAATCAAATGAACCGAATAAACAATCCACAATCCCGAATCCCTAGCACTCGACCACATACACCGATCAGATCATGCAATCTCAATCGATCATCCAAAACAATACGAGAAAATGAGGAATTCGAACATATCGAGCAAAATAGGGACCACATATACCAGATTGATTCGAATCGAACCGATATAGCGCCTGATGTAGATGATGACGATGAAGATCTGATTCTATGATTCTCAACAATTGTTGTGGTTTGACAGCATCTGCTTCGTCGACTGTTTTCTGTGCAGTTGAGAACTAATGAATGAGAAAGACGATTCCCGCTTCGAATCGCACGTGGTTTGTGTTGAATTGAAGGAGAAAGAGAAGAAGTGATGAAATTGATGCGGGGGAGTGATGATTCTCAATTTTTTTTGTTATTTAAATATATATATATATATAGTACTAGATATTTATAAGGTATACGTGAAGTACGTATATTATAACGTGCAAATATATATAGCGAACGAGTGACATTATATCGTGCGAATAAACGTAACGAAAAAAATAATGTTATAACATTAAAAATATTACATACTAGGGTTAACGATTTTAATCCCATAAATATTGAATTATTAATTGAAATATGATATTGATATAATTAAATCAACACAGATTAATTTTTAAAAGATTAATATTATAAAATTTGGATAAATAATAATATGACGAAAATTTAACGAGAACCAAACCACCCTCACCATCATTATATAATGTCCTTTTTTTTCTTTTTCATTCTCATACGTCATCTTTTCACATATTTCCCTCAAACTCTCAACCACCTTTCTTCCTCTTTATTCTCTCCATCACTTTCTCTCTCTCCATCGTAACTCTTCTTCTTCACCAAGCGAGAACCAAACCAACCCCTCGCCTCACTTCATCATCTCCTCGCATTGAGCAGTAACAAACTACGAATGAAAGCTAAAAGAATTAAAGAGTGCTTTGGGTGGAAAGTTTATATATCATGGAAAGGGATCGAGTGCCGAGTTACAGTTTGTGTCAGTCTAAGCTGTACAAAACTGTAAGAATGAAGTGTCAATGTTAACTCTGCGGTTTAAAAATGTAACACCTCGAACTCCGCTGCTAGGACACGTGGGGTTATGCCGTCACGAACCCGCTTCATGACAAGGCTAACTAAACCAAACGGGTCTAGAGGTACCGAGAGTTAAGGAAAATACCTACGATACTTCAATTCAACCTGCTCAGCTAATACATGTCATGTTACATCATAAGTGCGAAAACTATTTAGTTACATAGTTTGACGACATGATTAGTACTTGGCATTTATTACA
>JAOVYX010002046.1:0-12129 GCA_035668315.1 Drosera spatulata | reverse complement strand
AGCGACTACTAGAAAGCAAGAACAGCCCGCTCATTGGCTCCCTGATGGAATGCCTTCGCGTCCTCCTCAAAGACTACGAGAACGAGATTGAGGACTTCTTGGTCGCTGACAAACAGCTCCAGAAAGAGCTCCTGTATGATATGCAGAAGTACGAAGTGGCCAAGGCCATCGACAGCAGCTACAGAGGCTGCTGCTGCTGCAGCCTTGAATAAGCAAGCTTCATAAATGTCACCTGTCAATGGACCAAATATGCCAAAGAAGAAGCACAATGATCCAAGAGTTGCGTTTGCAATGGCGGACGAAGCTGCCGTTTCTAAAGCTAGGTCTGTGTTGAGGGAAGTGAACCTAAGAATATCTACACCGCCATTAAGTTCAATGAGCGTGCCAAGGCTGAAATCCTCTAGAAGAATCGCTGCAGAGCCTGCTGATACGGGAGATGGTTGCTCTAATATATTAGAATCTCTCAGGAGAAGACAATCTTTCGGATCCGAGGAGGACGACTAGGGCTGTAGATGAACCAAAGTGTTCGCGAGTAGTTTGATATCGACTCCACTCGATTGGGGAATAAGAAATTACTCAAATGATATTCCATTTTGGATTCGTCAAATAATTGAGTTCAATTCGAGCTCGACATATTAGATCGTGTTAAATCATTCATAATAATAAGTATATAGAATTTGAGAAATAAAGATACTATAAAAATGTTATATGATAAAGAAAATTTTCTTATAATTACAGGAATAGTCAAGAGTAATGACGTTATGAATTTTGTTTAACCTCATAAATTTATATTATAAGCTCAATTTTTTTTGATAATTATATTATAAGCTCAATTATCTACATTTGACGAGAAAAAACTATTTATATTATTATTTTTATTCTATGAAATGATTCATAATTTTAATTTTAATTTACAAATTTCAAAACCGACTACAATAGAGCTTGAATTCTGTTTTGATTACTACTCGACAAACTAATCGAGTTCGATTCGAACTCAAATTGTTTCTACTCGAGTTCGACTCGAATTCGAACTTTTTCTACTCAAGTACGAGTTCGTCTCGAAATGTATAGTAAAAGTTCGAATCGAGTTTGCCAAAACTCGATCCGACTCGGTTCATGTACAACCCTAATGACGACTAAGGACTCCCTCTCGCCGTCGTCTTAGTTGGATCTATTTGCTTGTAACCATAACCATTGTGCCACAGTAAATTAATCCGTGATTAATGAATGTAATGATGAAAGTATGAAGCAACTGAGGAAACCATCATATGTAACTCAAAATAATTGGAAATAACATCACTTGGGGACGAGAGTTCTAAGCCTGATGTTTTCAATCCAAACTCAAACTAAAATCTGATGCCCAATTGGTACCAGCGAAAAGAGGATATTAACTGCATCATGTTAGTTTTTTTCGCTCATCCCCAAGGAATAATTTGCAGAAAACCTTGCATTAAAAACTGAGAAATTATTCCCTTGGGGTGAGAATCCCTAACGAAAGCATTTGCCAAGATATGCTACAGAAGAACTGAACTCATCCTTATGAAGAAAAAGTAAGCATGTTACTGCCAAACAATCCAAGCATCGAAATCCATGTTCTGAATTCCACCTTTCCAAGAGAAACGTATGAGTCTGATTGAGACTAAGTGCGTAAGTAGGAAGCATTACTAAGAACACTCAGGACTGTCAAAACAAACTAGGCTGACAAGACTCACCGACCCGACTCTGACTCAAAAGAACAAGGTGTAAAATAATTCTCTCTTAAAATTATAGTGTTCGACTGCCAGAGTTATCACTGCATTCTTCCAATTATTTGTCACCAATGTCAGGCATGTGTTCCGCCTCGAGAGCAACGCCTGATTGAATCTGGCCCCATCCTATGAGCCTCCAATGCTCCCTGACTCGGCGGCTAAGAGCAATCTTCTCACCTTTGCTGGCGCACACAGCAGACTTTATTAGGCGCAATTTTGCCAAATCATGCTTAAGACAGCACCTGTGGCCATGGATCCTATATTAACCAGCAACATCTCCCCTTTGGGTAGCCTAGCAACCTTCGCTGATCCCTCTGAAGATTCTGCTTCAAGGCCCAGCAGACGCCTTAGCAAGAAATAATTAACCTAGAACAACGCAAAAAACCATTATTTAACATGAAGGCTGGTGCAAAATAATGATTCGCCATATCCAAGCCTTTACCTCAAGTTCCGCAAAAACATCAGGCAGCGAGCCAACTTCACCAACAATCTGACCAACCAACTGATCAGCGCGAGTTAGGGAGGGATCCATCGTTGTCCCAACACCTATGAGTCCTCCAGGAACAGCAAACTGCAGCTCATTCTCCTCTGCATACAGAGAAGTTATCCTGGAATACAGTGGCTGGCACCTTTTCTTCCCTTGTTTGTCCGTAAAAATGATCCCAGGTCGTATCTCAATCTTCTGGTTGACCTTGAACACACCCTGTGCATGGAGAGAAGAATAAAAGGTGTGTTACCCTAATTATTTCAAGACACCACAACATCATACAATTCGAATCCGTTCATTGCTTAGAACTACTGTACCATACCCTCTATCTTATATCAAGCATACTAGTTCTTTGGGACATTGTCATAAGGCAAAGAAAGATATGAAAATGGCACGGTTTCTCTCAGGGATTACCCACCGACCAAAATACAGCAGGAAAAATAAAACTACAAATCTTGATCAAGGTCTTTATGAAAGAACAATCTATTGACACCACATTACAGCAAATAAGCGGTGAATACTTTGGTAGCTCAAAAAAGTTGAAAGTTTAAATCTGGAAATTACCTTGAGAATGCTTCCACCAACGATGCCACCTTTCATGTCCTCAATCTCAGCTCCAGGTTTATTGACATCAAAGGATCTGTTTATTCTCATAATGGGTGGTGACACGAATCCCTTTCTGGAACAGGTATTTTCTTTGCTATATATTCGCAGACTACATCCTTGTTATACCCCAGCTGGGCACATACGGGTATGGCGGGTGCATCACTGGCAACAGTATTCTACAAGGGTAACAAAGATCCAATTTAATTTGGCAATGATAATCAAAATGACGAAGAGGGTATGAACTATCGTGTTGGCTTGAAGCTGCTTCTTCATGAACTAGGTCAACTTTGTTTTGAAGAATTATGGTGTCTTTCAGACCTATTAGCTCAATAGCAGCTAGATGCTCAGTAGTTTGAGGTTGAGGAAAGTTTTCGTTTGCTGCTATGAGAAGCAAAGCTCCATCCATAACAGCAGCTCCATTTAGCATTGTTGCCATATATTTTTCATGACCCTGTGGAACATTCAGTAGATATAATCAACAGAGTCCACGGGACTATAGTTCCAGTCCAATAGTTTAAACATTGCAGGAGAAATAAGGGAAATAGTATTCTCTGTCTAACAGGAGAAATCACCAGAGTCCATGGGACTATAGTTCCAGCCCGATGATTTAAACATTGCAGGAGAAATCAGGGAAATAGTATGTATTCTCAGTCTAACATTCTCCTTATGCAAACGACTTTTGAGGTGTGATGGAGTAGGCCTAATAGACTCAAACCATTCAATTGAATCAGGGATAAGGATGTTGCAAGAGTGAGAATATCGATTTCGAGGACATGTGGACCCAAAACCTCATAATTTTTATATATATAACTAATTACACAAATAGATCCCAAGATAGGTTAAGGTATATTGGAGATTTCATAGGTTAGTGTAAGGAAGTCCAGAATCATGAACACTAATAAATCTATTTTTCTTCCTGCTCAGGACAGCCCCCTCGGATCCCGTCTTCTCCTAGACCTGCATCGTCTTACAAGTTACAACTCCCGCCAATCTAGACTAAGAGTCAGACCAATCATTGCATCTTTTATTTAACTTGGATGACATTCAAATCGTTATATTTCGGCACAAAAAACATTTTGACATCAGGATATTTTGCACAGAAAAAGAATGAGATAATCGAAAACAGATGTAAAATTCTGATGCAATTGACAGTGTGCTGGAATGAAAGCTTATACACCCAAATTAACCAATAAATTCATGTGCACTGATGGAAATTCTTTCCAACATAAAAAGGATTACACTTCAGCATATTAGAACAGATATTTATGCATCACTCTAAACTTCATATTACCAATTCGAAAAAAGAAATAAAGAATGTCATAGCATGAAAACGAACCCCGTGTTGGAAACTACTTTATATTAAATGTGGAGATTATGAAACAACCACAGGTGAGATACAACAGATGAGAGATTGGAGAAACGTAAGGCACACGCACTTCCAAACAAAGAAAGAATGTATACAATGTCCTGTTGTTGAAATCACAAAAACTGACAACTCGACTGGGGTTTCACAAAGAAATGCATCTAAAAATATATGTAAAGGAGCTTACCGGGTAGTCGACAAATGAGACATGTCTCAGCAATTTCATCGTACATTTATGGGACCCATGCATTTGACTTGGAGGGTTGTCTTCCTTGGCACCTCCAAATAACCTTTCACAATAACATACTTGATACTAAATCAAAACATTGACACAAACCGAGACAAAAGAAAAGAACAGAAAAAACCAACGAAAAGCAGATCACATAATAAACATACAACTTTCAGGAGCAAAATTATACCTGCAGCAGAAAGGACGAGGACAATTCTCCACATTTATATATCTTAGCATTAGCATATCCAAGCTTTATAGTCATGTTCCTCTTCAACTCACTTTTGAACGAAAAGTCTGAAATGAAAAATAAAATATCACAAATAAGCAAGATTAGCCAAAAAAAAAAGGTTGCTTATCAAATTACTTTAGCATGTTGCATGCTTCGTACAAGAACTAAAATACGTCGACTTAAATGCTATTGAGGCAAGAGCCAATAGAAAAACTATCTCAACCAAAAAAAGAAAAAAAAAAAGAAAAAAAGAAGACTAATCACACTCATCCTATGTTTGGCCTATACAATCTAAGCAACAATTCCATTCTATAGAAAAAGAAAACTAAAACTTCTATTCCTCCACTTATGAGCATGAATATACTCATAATTTTCTAAGCTTATTTGCTTTGTTTAGTATGTTTGGAGTCATTTTTTTTATATTTTGGTTTAGTTTTGTGTCTTGCATGTCGGTACTGCTCTTTGCATGATTTTCATGCAGATTTGGCCGTGTAAAGAGAGGTTTAAGCATTCCATGAAATTACTCAATATGGTTTGAAGTGCTTATGAAGATTTTGAAGAAGTTTGGATGCATTTTGATGAAAATTTTGATGATATTTTGAGCTATGAAGATCTGTTTCATGAATATGAAGACGTTCGTGATTGTTTCAAATCGTTTCGAAGCTGTTTTGGTGTTTTTAAAGGGTATCACGACCGTGATAAGTATGGTCACGATCGTGACCAAGGCAAAAATCCAACTAGAGAAGAAATCCATGATGGTCACGACCGTGACAGGCATAGTCACGATCATCCAGAACGCACAGGTACGTTAGTCACGCCCATGATAGGGCTGGTCACGCCCGTGACATGACTTAACCGCACAATATCTTCAAGATTTTAAAGCGATTTCTTCCGATTTCTTAGGATTTTGATATTTTTCAATGAAAACACCATGTGATGCTCGTTTTGATAAGATCTTATCAAGTAGATAGAGTTAGAGAGCCATCGTTCTAGGGTTTTAGATTAGATCTCAAATACTTTTTTACTTCGTTCGAGTTGCTCGGATTGGATTTTAAAAATTTATAACTTTTGGATTATAGTTTGAAGACCTTTTTCATTGGTTGTAACTACTTTTATTAATTATTGATGCACTTTAGTCATTGGATTCAATCTATGTTGATCATGATGGTTATCTTTGCATGCTTATCAACGTTTGTGTTGCTCTCCAATATCATGTCTGAGTAGATTAGTTAGTAGTAGGAAGTTTTCATAATGACACGAAGCGAAGGGATTATGAGATTTGTTATGTTTATCTATTGAATTTAATTTGTTTTACATGAATGATGTCAAAGATTGAAACTTTAACATAGTTATGCATGATTTCACTTAGATTGACTACCCAAATGTCTTTATAAATTTAAATATAGCATGGTTAGCTTATTAATGTTTCTAAGTTGATCATTTAGATGTATTAATCGATTGATCTAACTAATAATTCAAACTATTTTGGTCATATAAACTAGCAACTAAGTAGGCTGTAGACCAACGTATCTTGCTATAGTCTATACTTAGGCTCTTTTGACATGTGAATAAGTAAACCAATTTATTTTGCTATTAATTCATGTTTGATATGTTCCTTGATGGATTCAATTATCTATTTTATTTTTATGTATTCATGTTATCATGGTATATAAAATAGGTGATTAGTTTAATTATTGAAGCTATCTTCATAATTAGAACTCTAGATAACATAATTAAAAGTGTCCACTTTAATACAACCAAACCATTCATATCAAATCAATACTAATTTATTATCTTTGGTTTCAATGATTGATCCCTAAGCTGAGTGAATGTATGAGAATACTTCCTACATTTATTTCCAATAGTTTACAACTCCACTATACAATTCAGTGCAAGTAATTTACTGAGTTAACTAGTTCTTATAGTTTCTGCTATTAATTTGCAATTTAAATACAAAATCCCAACACATTTGTTTTAGGTGAAGTGATTAATAAATCGTAATTGTTCATTACTAATTAGCACACACCATTTCTCTGTGGGATCGACCCTATCTCATTCTATCTACCTTATTATTTTTAGTGGAGACTAATCTTGACGCGCCTATGACAACACGCATCATCCACAACTATTGGTTATATGTAACTTCGATTTCGGGATGCCTCAGAATGCTTGCAACTCCAACATATACAAGGGGTCCACCTTTTTTTTCCAATCATTGACTTGATGTTAAAAACTTGAGTTTGAAGCTTGAAATCAAGAGTACATTGGTAAGATCTAGGTTGCAGTGAACCAATTACAAATCATGCCATTTCCATATAAACAATTCTGGTACCATGTTTCATAGCTCACCCTACAGAAGAGTGAAGATATCAAATATATGTTCTAAACTTGATTCTCAGCTACTTTGTTGTTTCATCTTTGTGTAAAAAAGCTAAGTACCATAGCACAAACCTCACTAAAAAGCTACAGCTAAATAGACATGGTTAACCAATATGTTTCCTTCCTGAGGAAAAAATGTGCCGCATGATATAAATCAGAGCAAGAGCTAGATATATGATCACCTTGACACCAGTAAGAGCTCTGACAACTGTGGATTTCCCATGTGCGACATGACCAATGGTCCCTGTGAGAGGACGAGAAAGTTTAGAAATTAACAAATCAGATATATATGTTAGGCAATTAAAATTGAACAATAAATAGCATAAAAGATACCACTGTTAATTGTTGCCTGGCGTGAAATAACCTCAGGGGAGAGTGGATGTAACTTTGTTACATCCAACTCCCCTGCATCCTGATTCATTAAACCTTTCCTTCCCATGTATGCAGCTTTGGGAGACCAGAGTACTTCTAGATGAAAAGGTAAGAAAAATCAGAATAGGAAAATTAGGCAAATGCAAAGTCTTAATTTCAATTTCAAAAAGCAATCAATTTTCATCAAAGCATTAAAAATAACTAGACAGACACGAAAATGAAGGGATATTTGAGGAAACAACTAAACAGATATAAGGTTTCAAAGTTCGATGGAAGAACTTTCAAATATGAAACTTCGTTGGAGCAACGGCAAATGAGCTACAAATGCATCAAAATACATGTTCGGATACAGAGTCTCTAAACAGCTACACAAAGGAACCGAATCCCACTTATTACCTAGGAAAGCTAGCAATCATGGCAGCTGACATATTTGATCAATCACAAATTTGTATGTATTAATAAAGTCGAGATTTGGGCGCATCATGGTATTCTCATACGAGCATCAAATCATGAATGTGGAAACTGGAAAACTCGAGCCAAAAATCTTCCTTGAATCTTCCATTTATAATGATAGAAACCTAAATGTGCATACATAATCCAGAGGCTAGCTATCGTCCCATCGAGAGCATTTAAACTGTGATATCATATTCTCAATAATATTGACAATATAACTCGAATATCGCCTCGTAATGTGGATACTACAACATTCTCAACTGATCCAATGAGGATTAACACCAGATCCACTACAATCAAAAGTTTCTCTGTTGTATCCAAGAGAGGTAAGACTCCATACATATCACCCTCTCAGACCATGTCCATGACGGGAATAGCTGGGTGGGTTATGTTGTTGTTGTACAGAAATCAACAAAAAGCAGGAAAATTTACATGAAAAATTCAAAAAACATAAGAGAAATATTGCACAACTTTGACAAATCAATAAAACAGACTACCTTGTATAATTATTCTGAAATCGGTCGATGAAACTTGATTCTATAGAAACAACAACACAGGTTGTTGAAATCAGCGATGATGATTGAAGGATCGAAACAGGGAAAGCCATTGTTGCTTCAGATTTTTGAGAATTGAAGATCGAAGAAAAAATATCACTCGCACGCCGCCGCCATTGACTCTCTCTGCTTCGATTTGATCTTCGTGTTGAATTAATTCGATGAATGAAATGAACCCTAATTCTGACGGTATACTTAATGAGACGTGGCCGATTTTAGCCAACCGTTTACCGAATCCGGGAAAAATCTGGGAAATTTTGTGAAAGATTCCGTATTTGTTGTAAATTATTCAAAATAATTATTCTTTAAAAATTTCAAAATGATGTATTTATATATAAATTTAAATATTTTATTTTAGATTTTATCTATTTTTTTGAGATTATTAAAGAGGTTTACCTAATCTATTTTATACTAAACGAAAGTGACTGAGACTATAACTTGATCGGATATTTATAGATTTATTTATTTTTATTAAATAATAAGTTATCTTAATATTTTTTAAGATCGAATATTTTTATATTTAGTTTTTTTATCAAATAGATAAATTATCTAAATTATTTTTAAAAACAAATATTTTTAGATTTAGTTTTTTTTATCAAGTGAAAATGTTATGTAAATATTTTTTTCAATCAACACAAATTCAAATAATATTGATTAAACATAAGTGAGACTTATCAATTTGATTTCGTATTCTTCTTAAATCAGAATCCTTAAAAATGTCAATCTTAATAACATATATCTTTATTTCATTTTGGGTGTGAATTATCTAAACATACAAAAACTTTAAAAAAAAAATCAAAAGATACATAAGGAATCTAAATTCTAAAAATATACAATTCATCCATCTCATTTAAATCCCTAACCATATTCTCTAGCCTTTTCAAGTTATTTGAGTTGTTTTAATGGTTTTTTTAGCCTCTTTAAGTGTTTTTGAGTGTTTTGAAGCTCATCACCCAATTGTTGCCGGAATCTTCGTTGGAATACGGTCGCCGTCGGAATCCGACCACCATCATTGGATTCCGGCAATCGTTGTCGGAAACTTGACCGCATTATGGCCACCCGCCATCGGAATCTTAGCCGGATTTCGGCCACCCATAGTCATAATCTGAAACGTCGTCGAAATCTGACAATGTAGTTGGAATATGAAATAGAGCGCCTGAATAAAATCAAAACAGAACATATGATCAAAAATGAAAACAGAACGCCAGTACAAAATGAAACAGAGCGTCAGTACAAAATGAAACAGAGCGCCAGTACAATATGAAACAGAGCGTATGTTCTAATGCTATGTTTCAAAACAGGGCGCATGAACAAATGAAACATAACGCATGTACAACAAATGAAATAGAGCATGTGTTCTCGAATAAAATAGAACGCATGTAAAAAAAATGAAACAGAAGACGTGAATAAATTGAAATAGAGCGCATATAAAAAATAAAAATAGAGCGTCAATTTAAAAATGAAACAGAGTTCCTGTCAAAACAGGCGCTTTGTTTTGAAACACGCTTATTCTGACGCTTTGTTTCGAAACACAGTGCATGAACAAATAAAAAACGCATAAAATAAAGCGCATATACAAATGAAACAGAGCGTATGAATAAATAAAACAGAGCGTATGAATAAAAAAAATAAAGCTAATAATATGAGACTATGCATCATCAGATCTCGACATCGCCCAAAAAATAAAATAGAGCGCATAAACAAATCAAATAGAGCGCATGTATAAAAAATGAAACTCGGCTAATGTTCCCGAATAAAAAATGAAACTGAGCTAATGTAATATCGTAGACCGTGAGTAGGGATTGCAATATCATAGAATCGGACTGCTAGAAGGTTGTGAAGATGCTAGTGAATGGAGAAGTCGACTTGTCTCCACAAGGTTAAATAATAGATGACTGTTTAGTCTTATTCTGAAAGTTTTGATAAGTAATTTACTTTTGGGTACCTTGAGAAGCTAATCTTGTGACCCATGATTTGGCCGATTGTGTTTCTTGCTACCACTCGAAGGTTATTTGAATAAATCCCTTCGTGGACGCATATTGAACTTATGTAATATCGATAAGAGCAACAAAATTTTTCCCTTTAGGCATGGAATCAAAAAAAAAGAAAAAAAAATCACAAAGCTTGTCATGGGAGAGATCTTGCTACCTCATATATAGGATCCATGGCCAATTGCATGCGCCTATGTACTAGCTCTGAAGTGTGATTTGACAAAACTGGGCCTTAGCTCTCCAGTGTGTGCTCCCAAAGATGAAAGATTGCTCTTAGGTGCCGACTCAAAAAGCATCAGAGGCTCATGGGATGAAGCTAGATTCAGTTGGTGTTGCTCTCATGTATAACCTAGCTCACCTTGATGACAACTAGATCGAGGTGTAGTCCTTAGCAGCTGATTGCATGACAACACTATAATGGAAGTGCTGTAAATTTGCACCTTGTTCTGCTGACTCCAGTGTGAGTTAAGTCTTTGTGACTTCTCTTATTTATGAATCAATCAGATTCCTGCGTCTGTTTGGAATTTGAAACATACATTTGTTTTTTATGAGTAATTACTTATAGGGCTAGTTTTTCAATCTTACTTACCTATAGGGCAATCATGTTTTTTTTTTATTACCTACAGGACCACATACTAATATGACACCCTAATTTACCCCCAAATATATTTATTTTCCATCATCAAAATTATTTGAGTCTCCATATCTTAAATCAATCAACACAAAACAAATGTCACCTTCCAAACAATACATCCTCGCATCAACAACTTCCAAAAAACATTTATATAGACAACCAAAACTACCACGTTCACCATCGAACACCACCTTCGACACACAGCCACTACGCATCCTCAAATCCTCACAATAAGGACCGTGCTCACCACCTCCATCGCATCCTCCTTTCTTTTATTCAATGGCGATAATTGAAACCAATATGACAAAGCATCAATTGGCGTCGTCTTTCTCCTCTAAGATGTTCGACGCGACTTCAACAAAACTGATTCCGGCTAGATGTACATGATCATCAAGACCGATTCCTCCTTTGATTTCTCATGTCAACAGAGCCGTTTAAGCGGTAATTAAGTGGTGCACTTAGGGTTTTGGATAAGGAAGGGGCGAGATTTATTGGGTGAAGGATTTGAGGTAACGAGTATGGCTACAAGGATGGAGCCTGAGGAGTTTGATGAGTGGATTGGAGAGGTTATGCTTGAGGCTAATTGGAGGATTTGGTACGAGGAGGTTAGAGATGCTACCTCGCAAGTTTCAAGATGGATTTATGCGTATACGTGTAAAGGATTACTCCAATTTCTAGTGTTGTCAATTTTCGGCCCGACCCGTCCGTCTGGCTCTGCCCAGTAGCTTTTGGACGGGCTTTTCGAAGCCCGGCCCATGGACACGAGCCGGATCGGACATTGATTTAGGACACTTATTGTCCGGCCCGGCCCGATCCGACCATGATCCGGACTTGATCCGGCCCGGCGGACGTTTTTCAAAAAAATTGAAAGATATAGCAAAAACCGTTGACGTTTTTCATATGTTAATTTGGTTTTTTTTGCCCAGTGTTAATGTACTCAGAGTTTTTGAAAACCGGTGATGTTTTTATTAAAACTGGTGACGTTTTCTGAAAAACGTCACCGGTTTTGCCAAAAATGAAAAGCCCTGCTCTCAGTTTTTTTTGGTTCCTTAAAATCGTTGACGGTTTTAAGGAACCGTTC
>JAOVYX010002045.1:0-40676 GCA_035668315.1 Drosera spatulata | reverse complement strand
TAATAAATAAGTAAACTTGTGGATCTAGTTTGATAATGCTTTAAGTGTATTTCCATTTGGATTTATTCTAAACCGAGGTAAGTTGAATTACCTGGTTAGGGTTTGTGAGACCCTAACGACAGTAATGCCACGAGGGTTTTCAGAAAAGAACTTGAAAATCGGGATGTTGCACTTATCCTTTCAATATGTATTCTACCCACTATGTACCAACACGAGGTGGCATTAGTCTCTATTAGTTGTGGATGTCAATGATAGGACAATTAAGCATTACAACTCGATATGAAAAAAAACTGAACGTACTGTCGAATCTATGGTGAATACTATAAAGTTGTTTTGATTCATATAGATTCTTGTTGATTTTTATTACCTCATGATTCTTCTTATTAACAGTGTTTTGACAGGCAAAGTTCGTTACAAACTACATTAATGTGGTTTGTGAGTTACACTTCAGTGAAGTTAAACTCTAACACATAAGAGATTGTCGACAACAAGAAGAAGGTGTAGATTGCGGTGTCTTTTTATCGACACATGAATGCTTTGTAAAAACATATGTAGCCACGTTCTCGCACAGTTGATATGGGGTTGAAACGGATGGAGATCCCGCTCTCTTCCTTGAAGGACAGTCACTGTGTTTGGGATGCCAAATCGAAGGATTAATTTGCTTATTTTAGATGTTCTTGGTGTTGGGTTTTAGACTTGTAATTCGATGTGAATCGTAGATGGGTGTTTTGGAACTTATGTCCATGATATCTCAATGTGGCTACTGCATTTTGGGATGAATGTATGCAAACTTGTTCTGCATATATTGCGTATTTCAATAGAAGTACCTATAACTGTGTTTTGATTCATATGTTTGCTCTTTCGTATACTGCATATTAGTTATTGTATACTACTTATTAGTTATTGTATGTGGGTTGAATGCTTTGTAAAACATATGTGGCCACATTCTCGCACGGTTGATATGGGTTGAAGTGAACGGAGATCGCACTCTCCTTCTTGAAGGACAATCACTGTGTTTGGGATACCAAATCAGAGAATTGATTTGCTTATTTTAGATGTTCTTGGTGTTGACTTTTAGACTTATAATTCGATGTGAATCGTAGATGGGTATTTTGGAACTTATGTCCATGATATCTCAATGTGGCTACTGTATTTTGGGATGAATGTATGCAAACTTGTTCTGCATGTATTGCGTATTTCAATTGAAGTACCTATAACTGTGTTTTGATTCATATATTTGCTTTTTCGTATACTACATATTAGTTATTGTATACTGCAACTGAACTTGTTTTAAGGTTGTTGATATATTACCGTATACTGCATTTTGAAACGAATGTATGCAAACCTGTTCTGTGTGTATTGTGAATTTCAATTGAAGTACCAATAACTGTGTTTTGATTCATATGTTTGCTCTTTCGTATATCACCTATTAGTTAGTGTATATTGCAATTGAAGTTGTTGGCATTGTACATCTTATTCATATTGTACCTAACCAAGTAATACTAAGTAATCCGTGCATGATTCTTATTGTTACCAAGTAATATCTAGATGTAAAAGTTGATGTAATACTAAGTAATCCATGAATGATTCTTATTGTAACCAAGTAATGTCTAGATGTAAAAATTGATCTAATACTACTTAATTCATGCATGATTCTTATTGTTACCAAGTAATGTGTAGATGTAAAAGTTGATGTAATACTAAGCAATCCATACATGATTCTTATTGTTACCAAGTAATGTCTAGAAAAACCCTGATAAAAATCGTTCCTCTTTCGTTCTTTGAGAGTAGGAATATATAGAGAATATAAAATAATCGAAATCCCATAAAAAAAAATAACAAAATAAGATTGTGCTGCTTTCAAAAGGGGCACGGCCCGTGCGTAAGTCTCTGCAACCGGTGCTCAAGGAACTCCCAAAATGCGTTTGGCACAACCTGTGCTCATTAAGCACGGCCCGTGCCCACTCAAAACCTTGCATACTTTCAATTTAAAGCTCCAAAAAGCAGTGGACACATCTCAACTTTCTTACGATCAACCAGAATTTCAGAAAATCAGATTTAATTCTCTTCCCCGTAGCTCACAACCAGAATCACACCATACACTTCATTCCTATAATAAAAACAAGAAATACGACGATATCGACGCTCTAACAATAAAAGAAACTAAAAACGACTCAAACTAAGACTAAAATAGATAAAAACACGTAACTAAAACTAAGAAAACAATGTATATTTTACACACAATACAAAAGCTTATCAGGACAGCGTTTACATAATCCGACAAGTTATGGACCTTCAATGCGATTTTGACATGTTCTCCTGTTATGCCTACTTCTTTTGCATCGCGTACATTTTGATTGGACATAACATAACTTGTGATGGAATTTTTCTTGTCCTGCGATATCCAGGATGGGTAGAAACATTAGACGGGATTATCGGTACCTCATTCCGATTGTATTCGAGGTCTGGTGAGACAGGTTCACCGTTAGCTTCAATGCATGCACATGCATGATTACAAGGAATTCCATTTACCTATCACGGTCTGCAATTGCATTTTCTTTCCATCAAGTCCACAACATAAGTTCTTTCTTAATCGACCACCTCAAATCTGTGGCGGCTTGCACGAACAAGACTGAGAACACGGCTTCCTTTATACGCTTCAGCGAGCTTCTTTTGTGATTGAGGGCATAACACTGAATCGTCAACAAAACTTCTTTCTCGTTTCTCGTACATGAGTTGCATGATTTTTACACATATTTGATCCACCGTTGCTGTAATCGATAGGTGACGAGCATCTCGAATCCAACTGTTGAAGATTTCAGCTAAATTGTTCGTCATAATACCCCATCGATAACCAGGAAACAAAGCGTTGGACCAACACTCCGGATTAGAAGCGGCAATGAAGTTATGAGCTTGCGGCATCATTACCAAAATCTTGTTGAGGCATGATTCAAATTCAGCCTTTGTCATTACATATGCACAATCCTTGAAAACCTTGCACCAATTCGGCTTGTAAGAACAAATTGTGAGAACATATGAAGGTAGAAGGAAAGCGAATTTAAAGACAGAATTTCGGATGCCAACCGATTTTTGAAATTGTCAACAAGGTGTCGAAAACAATAAGAATGATAAGCTCCGGGAAAACATAATGGTACGGCTCGTAAAACTCCACTATAACGATCAGATAAAAATGCATATCAATGCCAAATCTTCACCATTGAAAGGTGACAAAGCATTTGCCAGCGGCATACAAAACCATTCCCAGTTCTCATTGTTTTCGACACTAACACCAAAAGCAATCGACAAAAGACTTCTATCTGCATCCTTTACGATAGCACTTAGAAAACAGCCTCTATACTTGTGTTAGAGGAACGTGCCATCCAAGAATACAACAGGTCTGCAGCCACTCAAGAAACCAATCAAACATGCTCTGAAACATATGAATAACCGCTTGAATTGAGAAGTGCCTGTCTCAAGCTCGTACTCAGCTACGCTTCCTTGATTTGTGACCTTCAACGTATTGCAATGCCTTCTCAACTGATCAAAAGAGCATTTAGCTTTATCATGGATTTCTCCCAATGCAACTTCCTTGCCATGCCAAGCATGATGATAATAAAGCTGGACTCCATAGTTTCATTGAATATCCTTCACAATCTCAGCAGGCTTATAATTTGGAGTGCTTCTTAACTTTCCCTTCACGATATTAGAAACCCATATTGTTTTTGTTTTTGGATCCCCTCCATTCGTAAAACCAATCTCGCATACATGTCTCAGATTACGACGACGTATCTTGAAGTCCCCAGAACGCTTGGATCTCGTCGCATAGATACGCCATTTGCAAGGCTCGTTAGGACAAACAACAATTACCTTCTCGTTATCATTTTTTTGAACTTAAAATTACGGTTTATGACAATAACGTAATTCCTGACAGCGACACGAAACTCTTCAACATCAGCGAATACCTTACCTTCTTCTCGAATACAATCACACCAAATCTCAATGGACACGTCATGAGTGCTTGGAGCAGTAATAACTGGACTTTCATCATGTGCAGACCTTACAAACAAAGATAAGAAAGAAAGAATTAGCACCATTCAAATCTTTATACACAAAAATCTATACTACATCATATTTAACATGCATAAATTTTGCATTGATATATACTACATAAATATAACAGAAGAAGGTAATATCTATACTGCAATAGGTATACTATATATCAGAGTTTCAAAATTTTTACTACAAATGATTCATTCTTTACAACAGAATACGTTTTCTATGTTGCGTTTCTTACACACCACTTAGATTCTAAATGCAAACCATCAAATCAAGAAATATTAGAATTTCACATAGTTTACCCTCATTTAATAAGTTTTCATATTGGGGCCTAGAACAAAACAACAAATTTTTTTTAAAAAAAAATATATACTACAACATATCTAACATGCATAATATCAACACTAATATACTCCCTATTTATCTGAAAAAATAAGACATTACATGATATATATACCATAAGAGATCTACTATGAAGTAAATCTTTAATAGTTTTCCAATGAATGTTTTACTATGTACACCAAAATATATTCTTTATACTGCTTCCTTACATAAAACTCACATTTTATAAATTTACAACAAAATCACAAAAATATTATAGTTTTATCTCGTTTCTTAATGAACACTGGAAGATGAAAGCCTTGTAAGGAGAGTAAGAGGAAAATCTGTCTTCTTGGACCCAACATTGTAATAATATCCAAATTCGCACATGTGTGAACATACCACATGTTCGACACATCACTATCATCGATTAGAGTAACATGTTCTTGAAATTGAGAAGCAAAACTCAATGACATCAGGATTGAATCATGAACATTTATTGTTGAGTTTTTCATATAAATCTTCAAGTGACATCGATTTACGGATTGAAATGGAATAATGACACTCATCCTCAAATCGACATAAAGCAACAAGCTCGACGTCGGGTGGTTGAGGAGATTCGAAACAATCCATGATGATTACCTACAATTCAGCAACTCATCACATAAATGACAAAAATTTGATGAGCTCAAAAATCAACCTAACATATAGTGAGAAATCAAAACCAAACAAGTGCTCAAGAGCCTATCTTCAAACTTCCTACACCTACGCACCACTTCAGACACAATTCCTCAAGAAGGTGGCATTTAGATAACATGACTTCAAGCAGTGCTCCACTAATCTTCAACGACTGCACATGAAATGATCTAAGATTAGTGAAAGTCGGAATCATGTGTGTATTTTGAGGTAGGTGAGCTAGCCACATGGATCCAAAAGTGTAATACTCAACATGACAATTACCATCTTCCTCCAAACAATTCAACTCCAGCTCTTGCACCTCTTTCCTCAAACAAAAGTCAACCCACTTATCAATATCGGATAATAAAGTTTCATCAAGATAAAAACGAACCCTGAACTTCTTTTTATCGTAAGAGCACAGTGAGCAGTGACCACTTGGTTAACCCAAGCCACGAATTTAAACGTTGCCCATGCATGAAAGAATTCAGGTTCATTGTATATCCAACTTGGGCTCCAATAGTCAAAATCTAAGTTGGGCAAGTCAGTCTATGAGAATCTCCACTTCTTCGAGAGGACCGTCGTTTTCGCTGCCTCTTTATAACCCAGAAAGGAGAGAATAATAAGATTAATCTCATCAGGCAGTTCACTAATTTGATCCTTCCCAGCTGCACACCTCTGGCATAGCAAAGAAACAAACAAAATGAAATCAGAAACAAATCAGTGCAACTCCTTGAAGTGCAACAATTTCAATCAAAACGGGATTTTACAATACTCAAACACACACCCACATGCCAAGTAAATCACAACCCTAGCTCAAGGCTATTGAATTAGATCAAACAGCCACCAAAAAGAAGTTAAAAGAACTTTCAACAGCATATATAGGCTCCAACTTTCTAACTTTCATAAGTTCCATAGCCCATCATATATATTAAGAAAACAGCAGCTCTTCTGCTGCCTATTAGCAGTATCAATGATTAAAATCCCAATGATTTTGAAAAAAAACCAAAAAGATAAAATCAAATAAAATAAATTTAAAAGTTAAACCCCTCTTTTTTGCGCCTTGATGCTGTTAATAGACAATTTCTGCTGCTGCTTCTTTTATATATATATAGGTTCCACAAGTCATCAAATAGTGAGCAAAGATATTAGCGACTTCCTCCACGTTAGAACCCAAAGTGTGCTATGTAATGCAGCCCTAGAAGCAATTAGCAATCAAAACTTGAACTCAAGAATCGAGGTGGTCACCACGGGAAATTCAAATCATATTTTCAACACAGATTGATTTAACTGAGAGAACTACTGACTAAAAGTTGCTGAAAAACCGCAACTACAGTTAAGGCATACGGAATTGTACTAGCAGAATAATATGAATTTTTAAATGCATCGCAAGCAACTTAAACAAAGACAACATGTAGACATCAAGGCATCGTACGAGCAATCATCGTGGATTTGATGCAGCCAGCACACCACACCAGTGCTCTGCAATCACACAGATTCAGCTCAACATTTAGACCGAGCAATTTCTGTTTGAGAAAACAAGCAGGGTCTAAGCAGAAGACAAAGACAAAGTCCAGCCACAGTTTCTTCATTACAAATTACAAAATACAAGAAGAAAAATTCTGCCTGCTTTCAAAGTGAAAGAATGGCTCACCTCGCTCCTATCTACCCGTAGACATACTTGAGCTCTTTCCAGTAACGATTTAACATATGATCATTTGGTTTCACCTTGTCCCACATACCAGTGCAAAAAATTGCATATGCATCTGCAGCATACCTGTCCGAAAAATGAGAAATAATTAAATACAAAAACAACAAGTACAACACCGATTGATACCCAGTACAAGAATTTGGGATGTTGGGTATATATGTGTGGAAAGGGTAAGATTCAGGGATTTCACCAGTGTGCCATGTCTATGCATCCCCTAAATTCCATGTACCCAACAACACATCTATGCATCCCCTAAATTCCCTGTACCCAACAACACATCTATGCATCCCTTCTCATTCAACAGGGATCGATGCCGAAAGATATTTTTTTTCGCTTGTCTACGGCATAAGAAAACTGGATTAATGAACAGGAGATTAGTTATAAGGATGACTTAATATTAGTCATGAAGATCATATGATTACATACTTCCCAACACCATGCAGCTGTGTGACATGGGTCCATTCATCAGATAAGTACTCCTTGGAAAGCCTCTGAATCATAGCCGCCCTCTTGCGTTGCAAGCCTAATCTTTGTGTCAACTTCTCAATCTCGCTTGAGTCAGTAGCAACAGCAGTTTGTGCATCAGGACACAGTGCAAAGAAGTCCGAGAGGATATCCTCAACCTATAATAGAACAGTGCAGTAACCCTAACCATATGATTTCTTAAAGGAAGCACAAGAATAATTACTACACTCTAGCAAAGAGGTACAGCAGGCATATGTTCTTACCTCCAGGTAGCAACTTTCTAAGATTACATCAAAACGAAGTCTGCGAAGAAATAATCGAGCTAACCTGTTTGCCACCTGTAACATTTAGAAGCATGCATATGACCAAAACCCTCCAGGGGTCATGATAGTGGTCCTGTTGTAGAAGCTTAAATGAGAACTTGGGCGGTTCCCACACGTTATCTTCGGTTTTTCTGCGATAAGCTTCGGATTTCTTTTCCCTGGATGTAAGCTGCTTATTTAGATTGCTTCGCAGCAGTTTCCGCTTATTACCTTGTTTTCCACAAGAACTGTATGCTACCTCCTTTGATGCTGTAAGGGTTCTCTTCATTTGTTCACTAGTATTTTCCAGACCTTTGTATGTAAATCTTAGGAATAACTCGTCCAGGTTGATATGGTTATGCTCAACAGTCGCCCTCTCATAATGAGGCCTTGATACAATCTTGTCTTGCTTTCCACCATGTCCACAAGCATCAACAACCTTGTTGAAGTACGGTGAAACTATTTTAGGACTCAAAGGCCCATCGTAGTGCTTGTTGACACTATATCTTTCCCCATCTGATACACTTCCCGCATCTTTCATGTCATCATTATTTTCATAAACGATTGTATTTTTTGAGGTAGGAGCAGTCTTCACTCTTCTCACTCCAATTTTGAACTTCCTCTTTTTGCTTGCTTGGTTGCACCCTCCACAACAAGGGCGAATGGCGTGCTCTGCGATTTTATGGGTCGGATAGTCATCAACTATCTCTTGATGGTTCGAACACTCTGATTCCATGCTCAAACTTAAATGTCCTTGAACAATGAAGCTCCGAATTATCAGAAACTCCAAATTATCCGAGTCCTCTCTTGGTTCGCCTGTTACTTCTCCCTCGATCAGTGCAACTATCATCATGCAACAATAATTGAGCAATAAAAATCGAATCACTCAAAATACCACCATATAAGTGATATGATACAGTAACTTTCAGGAGAAGTCCGTTCAACAAGATGGTTAAAACGAACTTGAAATTCAGAAACAGAAACCCTAAACTTTCAAAGAAGCTAGCTTCCCTTTTTACTTTCTTTGAACACTGCAAGCAATCCTTGAAATCAAGTACCATGATACAACCCGAGAAATGTGATGAGGTTTCCAGATAGAGGCATGGGCCACATATATAGAACATGGCACGATGGATGAGAAAGATCGAAAATTACCTCGTCACTGCAGACTCTTACTGAAGAACGTTCGGCTAGGGATGACCCCGGCGCTTCGAGAGAGGGTATGGTACGGCCGCCCGATTCATAAGAGGAAGGAGCGGTGGTGGTTGTGGCAGTGGCAGTGGCAGTGGGGTCGGAAAATGAGAGCGATGCTATATTCATCCGATCAACTTCTTTTCTGGAATTGCATGTAATTTCAAGTGATGATAAGTATTTAAGCCTCTATGATGATTATAGGTTTTTAACGATCAGGGTTAGGGTTAGCGTTGAGAGAATGAGAGAATCCCTTTGTATGTGTGCACGGTTCTTGGCTTTTGGGTGTGTTCGTCAGATCCAAATGGAAACGGTAGGATGGGAAGGATGGAATTATAAGGATTTTTTTTTTTTTGTTAATATGAAGTTCATAGATTTTTTACTGAGGGATTGAAAGTAATAGTTGGATTGAATTTTTTTAAAAAAAATAATTCTCTTAAAAATGAAAGGATTTGGAGAGATTATCGATTAAAAATAATATAATTTTCAAAATAAATAAAAGATGCAAAATTTATTACTTATAATTTTCACAAATATAATAAAATCAAATGATTTATTTTTTTTTTTTTCAATTCACAAACAATGTCTTTGTCGATGACCTATCTCTTCCCTCCCCTTACTTCCGCTTCCCTCATCTCCTTTTCCCTTCTTTTCCATCCAAATAAAACTCACAAATTGATCCTTTGGGATAATGTTGCGCGTTGTTCTGTTTCGAGTGCTCGGTCTTCGTGTTTTTATATTTATACCCTGCTAGTGAGGTCTCTGGAGATTAAAAAAAAAAAGGGCAAAGAAGAAAAAATTGGACAATTTTCTTTTTTTGTTATGTTTGTTAGTTTTGATGAGATAGGAAAGAAATAGATTTGTAAGAAAATTTAAGACATTTTTCTTCTCCTCTTTTCCTTTCAAAAGAAAAATGTGTTTAATAAAAAATTTCTTATTTTCAATATTACCCTTAACATTATGCCTCAGTTTGTTTTGATATAAGGGATAAATGAGTAATATAATCTTAAAATTATCTTTTTCTTTTTTTTCCTCCCATCTCAACACATGAGAAAATCATGTTAACTCCTTTCTATCAACTCACAAACGGGATGAATGGAAAACATTTTCTTTCCTTTCCATATTTTTTTTTTCTAATCTAACCATTTTCATTCTTTTCTTTTCCCTCAAAACTCACAAGCAAAGTGTTAGAATATGTTGTTTCCAGGCATCAGTTTACATGATTCGCTGAGGTACTCCATTCATAACACGAAGCTTGTAATATATAGTTATAATCTTTTCGTTCAATCTAATTTGGATAAATTATCCTCAACACGTTTCCTTACACGTATGTTTTTTTTGAGTTTTTTTTTAGCTTGAAACACGGATATATATTTGGATGACACAGAGTGTTGAACCGTTGGGCTTGAAACTCGGACATATCATATTAAACCTCTTGGGTTCAACTCAAATCAATTGACAATGAATGAAGTAATCCATGATCTATATATACAGTTATAATCTTTTCGTTATACCCAAAGTGGCTAAACTATTCTCAACAGGGAATAGTCGAGGTAAATTTTGACCGATATTACGGGACTCAAACATTATTTTATACAAATTTATCATAAAACATCAATTGAAGTATAAATTATGTAGTTTCATACGACGACGGTTGTCGGACGATCGTACAATGTTACTTAAGAGGAATAATTTAGGTGCATAACGACACTCATCAAATTTGACACCATCGTCGGAAAACATAAACGGTGGTTTTATTTTAAAAATAGATTATTAGGGTGAGGAAAACAACTGGTTCTGATTTTATGAGCCCGGGTATTTAATGGTGGAGTTTTGCTTAGTGAATCTAGGCCCAATTCGGAATAATCCCTGCAATCACACAAGAAAATAACACCCATTTGGACGGGCCCGAGATGGTGATCTAGGGAGTCGGTTTCGATGCTTAAGTTAGTAATGATTTTTTATCCAATTTAATGTTCGTAGAGTAAAGCCCAAGAGAATTTACATCTTGAATAGTTAATAAGAGTATTTATAGTATTCTCCCCGTCCCATAATGCATACAACTCTTTTTTTTTTTTTATTGTCTCAATTATTTATAACTTTTCCTCATTTAGCAAAATTTTAATGTAAAAAAAATCAAATCAATCATGTTTTATTATAGTACATTCACTATATTCTTTCTTAACTAATACAATAAATCCCACTATTTCTAAAAAATATTTTTTTTATCAAATTTAATAAAATTCAATACACACATAAAATCTCATATTAGATGAAACAGTTGTATGTAATTTGAGACTAAGGGAGTATGATTTTTCAATTTAATAAGAATCCAGATGCCCACTATGGGAAATTCAAATCATATTTCTAACATACATTGACTTAACTGAGAGATTTACAGACTAAAAGTTGTTGAAACGTTACAACTACAGCTAAGGCATATGGAATTATATTAGCGGAATAATATGTTTTTTTTTTTTTTGTGGAAAAAGTACATATACGTCCCTGAACTCTGGCCGTTTTGCGCATTCATGTGGCATATGTTGATTGAAAGGGATTATATAATTAATATTATTTAATTTTTTATTTATGAGATGAACGATCAAAATTCAAAAAATTTTCAGATTTTTTGAGATTTTTTTTTCTGGAATTCGGAATTCTTCTTTTCGGAAGATATTTTTTTTATGCTTTCAGGAAAAAGAATCCCGAAAGGCATTAATGCATTCGGGATTTTTTTCTTGAAAGGTATTTTTTTTATGCATCCGAAAAAAAGAATCCTGGAAGCTATTTTTTTGTATATCCGAAATAATTTATCCCAATATTCGAGATTTTTTTTATCCGATAAGGATAAATTTGAATTTAATTCCATTATTCATTTTTTAAATAAAAAAACTAAATTTTATTAATTATATAAAATTAAATAATCAACGTATATAAATTATCAGCTCCCAATATCTTACACTTTGAAAAGTTACAATTACCTCCTCTCTGTTTACGGTGGTGATGTGCAAAAGTTCTCTTTTCCGTCATCTGTGCCAGTCACGTGCTTGTTTTCATTAAAAATGAATTTTTTAAACCAAAATTGATGCTATGGACCAAATTACCCTTCAGTCATTGTATAAATCTGGGTCTTCCTCATCTTCTTCAACCTGGTACCAAACCCTAATCGATTTCCCCAACTCCCAAACCTCTCAATTCATCCTGAAACACATCAATTCGAACGATGAGTTCCAGCACTGCTAGCAACGGTGATTCCTAGTGGTGCCTATTGACCTCTATATCACAGATTTGTCGATGCAACAAGGTCCCCTTGATTAGGATTGTTCAATCTAATCGAAGCAGCAAAGGATGCCTGTTTTATAAATGTGAAGTTTGTGGCTTTTTCTCATGATGTAGACTAGCTAGGGGTTTGAGATTTGGTGATAATATGAGTAGGTATCAATATTCATGTGATTGTCCGAAGATGAAGAATAGAATGGATCCCATGGAGATGTCTTTGGGATTTTTGAAGGGCATTGTTGTTGTCGTCGTGGTTGTTGTGGTGATCAATCTGTTGAAGTAATTGACGTGTGATTGTTTAGGGTTTAGGGTTGTTTCTCAGATTATGCATTACCCTCTTGTATTATTAGGGTGAACTTTATAATGGTATCCTCTTTTGGTAAATGAATGCAATTTTGATTTCAACTATCATTTTGATTTTGCAAGAACATATGAGACTGAGACTGATATTGATCACGGCCATGATATAGAAAGGAAGCACATATTAATAGAATGAACATAACCATGCTGAGACTGAGTTTGATTTCGATCCATAACATGAAATTGACCCAAGCACCAAAACATGAATGCTTTCCAAAATACGAACTGAATACAAAACAACACGATGTCCTGAACTGATACATGAAAGATGCAAGCAATCATCTGAACTGCTGTAATACATGTCCAAGTGACCAACAATGATCACTTGTGCCCAAAACCATTCTTAGTACATGGCAAAAGAACTGAAGGTCTTGAGTGATTTATGTCCAACATGTCAAGTACAATTCTTAACACAATACGTTACATATCATACAAGGGATGCAACAGCCAACCAGTTCCTCAAATGTATCTATCCCAAATGGAATGTAGTCATATTCTTGGCTTGAAGGTCTTCCTCCTCTATTTGTTGCCCTAGCACTTGCTGTTGTATTAGCACTGCTTTCTTTACCTGTATTTGCCCTAGCAGTAGCTATTGCTGCAGTAGGTCCTGATGCAGTTGTCGTGGCAGTTGCTGAAGACCTTCCCCCTCCTCTAGAAACACCTCGTCTTGAAACACCTCTTCTTGAAACACCACTGCTTTCTCTTGATCTACTTCTTTCTCTCCTTGATATGTTTCTAGCTTCACTCAAGTTTTTTTCAGATTGAACCCTAAAAAAGCAAATAGGCAATATGTTAAGTAAATAAATAATATTTTAAGTACATCAAACTCAGAATATATGCAGGCATTGTTTTATGGCATGTATTTTGAGAAGTGCATATCTTATTGTTTGCATTTGACGAACTAGGTCCTACATTGTTTTGAGAAGAACTGCCTTGCACACCACCAACAGACATGTATTTTGAATCAAGAGCAACAGAGTCCTTACATGTCCTGATGTTATGTCCAGTTTTAAGGCATCCTCTACTTGTCATAGTAGCCCCTTCTCGACTTGCCTTTGTTTTGTGTTTTCTTGGTTCACCTGCAGCTCTGCTCCTTTCCTTCCTTGGCCTCCTCATAGGAACCCTAACAATAGGTGGCAAAAGAGGAGGAAGACCAGATGCAACCCAATTTGGTGGACTTGGAACAGGGCTCACATTAAAATTGTACACCCTCAAATATGTATCTTTCTGTAGGCAAAGACATCAAATAAAACAAACATTCAATAGGATAACAGTTCATAAACAAATGATGAATTATCAAAACAATAACAAAATCATCATTAATAAATACAAAATGAATAATTTCATTACTTACCAAGTAAAATGGATGAACACAGTTTACAAATTGACCCTTGTCAAGCTACAAACAGCTTATGGCATGCTTGCAAGGTATGCCACTGAGTTCCCACAGCCTGTTGGTGCAAGTCTTGAACTGGACATTCACAGTACAGTGTTGTCCATATTCTTCCACTTTCAATTGATGATTGCCTGCACAAATGGGAAAACAGTTCCTAGCATACTTCTTTATTCTTCTATCCTTCTACAAATATGGGGAGTAATATCCCATCAAATTTCTCCATTTCTTGCTTCTTTATCTGTATAATCTCTATAAACTATCTCCTTATCCATTCCAACATGCTGATTATAGGTTTCTCTCTTACTTCTCTATATAGGAATTGAAGGATTCACTCAAACTTTTCACTAAGACTGCACAAACTACCCTAGTTGAGAAATGAGACCTTACCTATTGCTGAGCATGGATCTTAGATAACCAATCATAGGCATTTTTCTTCCCAATTTGCCTAGGATTGATTTTTATCTATTTTCTTCATGTACCACTCCCACTCTTTTAGGTTTTCAGTTGATGTTGCTTTCCAAAATAGCCTTTCAGTTGAGAATCAGACCCAAAACTTGTCTTTAGAGTTTGCTCAGATGTGCCTAAGATAGAACCTATATTTAACATTAGGCCATTTCTCATCGATCACCTGCACCAGTCCCTTCTGTCTATCTGAGATAAAAATCCATCCCTTATCATCAGCATTATCTAGATCTTCCATCAAGAGTGACAGGAACCATTCCCAACTGCTTTTATTTTCAGCCTCCATAACAACAAAGGTAATGAGATACATGTTATCATTCCCATCCCTTGCTACTGTACTAATAAGGACACCACCATGGGCTATCTTCAAGTGACATCCTTCCAACCCTATTGTAGGCCAGGGCATACATCCTGCAACAAAACCCTTCTTCATAACATCTAGGCACATGTAAATCCTCTAGAATCTCAGCTCCCCTTCAACTCCTGTTTGTTTTGTGCTGATGAATACTGAAGAACGAGGATTAGTGCTTATGACAGTCAAAGCATAATCCCTGATCCTTATGTGTTGTTGCTCAACATCGCTCATTATAACCTTCGTTGCTCTATACACAGTCTATTTATTAACCTCAAGCATCCTTTCTCTATGTAATGTTCTTTGAATAACACTCACACTCCAATTTGGATTATCCCTTAACCTCTCAAGTAGTCAAGTAGCAACAAATCTACTATTTGCTAAGTGATTCTTGTAAGATCTCCCATAAATGTGTTTATTTTTTGAAGAATTTAATTTGGAATCCTACCCCTGGAAAGGGTGAAGCATGGATCCTCCATGGACAATAAACAGTGGGATGTGTACTGGAAGAAGCTTGTTTGTGTTTGAGTTTGATCTTGTTCAAAGGTTATGGTGCTTTGGGGAGATTGTGATTCTTGTGTCACTCTTCTTTTTTAATTGGGCAACTTATCTGGGTAAGCATATTTACACACAGTGGTTATCTTGGACTTCTCATTCTTCAAATACTCTATCTCGTAACCCGCCATAAGGTTCCAATTGATCAAGGCCTGCCTAAACTGGTTTGGTGAACCCTAGGCCGAGTGTCATGCAATACAACCCCCTTAGGACTAATCACTTTCAAAGGAGAAGTGATTATCTCAGCATAAATGATAAAGAAGAAACCAGGCACCAAGTACGTCAGACAACCTCCAAATAATTCATCATCATCAATAGGATATAAATCAGCAACAAATGAATTCGTCCTAGGTTTCATGAACCAAAACTTAATAACAACAGAAAGTTCATCACCAGTCTTCTTTTTATAAAGCTCAGATGGAATATCAGCAACGTCAAACAAGGACATTCTATCAGGATCAACATCATCAAAACACTCAACCCAACCACCCAGGTATTCGACATCAGGGTTCCATTTGAACTTATCACCAAAATGAAATTACAGTCGAAAACCTCCATCAATGAAAATCTGACCGTGAAAGGAATACAACAGGTGCAACTTGAAACTCAGATCTGTAAATACAAAACACCCCAGATCTGTAAAGATAGTTGAAAACGTGAAGAACATGCATAACAGATCTATGAATACAAACATGCATATCAGATCTTAGAAGGGTGTTTGAAGGTTGAGCTCACCTAGATTGTGGTATGATTCAGCTCAAGAACGTGAAGAACAGAGACTGGGTTTGGATTGAAAAAGTATCAGATGACAAAAACACGGATTTTTTCGGATTTTGAGTTGATGATGAAATCGAAGCAAAATCTAACTTGGATTTTCTCTCTTAATGAAAACATGGAATTTAATGTGTTTTTGTTGGTTGAATGCATGTGTTTTATTGACTTTTAGGGCTGTTAGAGTCATAAATGGAAGAAGGATAGGAAAGTAAAACACGATGTGCATTAACGGAGTGAGGGAGAGAGTAACAACTGGGGTTAAGTACTACACATAATAGTATTAGGTATGAATGTGCAAAAAGGCCGAAGTTCAGGGAAGACATATATGCACTTTTCTCTCTCTCCTTTTTTTTTTCAAACAAGAAAACCAAAATAAAGTTGGAGACTGAGCAAAGAAGCTATAGAAATGTCATTCCACTCACTGAAGGGTGAAAATCGTGTGTCATTATCGATCTCCCATAACGCATATCAACGTAATCCATATCGAGAAAAGAGTTCACCGCATAACCAGATTTGACGATATATTACAGTTTAAGTAGTGTTTAAAACTGAACCACTCGCAAAATCGTAAAATGAATTCGAATATTAAATGGTGATGCTTACTATTCAATATCTTACTTATGGTTCTGGAGGCTGTTTAAAACAATCCGATCAAAGACCCTGTCTTGAAAAAACAGGATACACATAATCTTATCCTAACATATCATGATCGAGATGAAAAAAAAAAAAAAAAGACGAATTGAGAACGGTCGAGGGAAGAAAGGGAGAGAGCAAACCCTAGGATGAGTGTCGGTGGCACCATATTAGGTGGAGGTCATTACAGATCAACGTAATCTCATCTTCTCCGCTGCTCCTGCCCTCATCATATCGAATTATCGAACTATGGAATACGTGCTTGTCAATTGGAAAATTTCTCGTGAATAGGAAATCAAAAATTGGTTCCTGCTAGAATATGCAAGGTTGGAGAAAAAAAAGAGATAAGGCACAACGTTTCTGTTTTTTCCCATATTCCTGATTCAAGACGATGCCTACTTTGGGTTAGGTTTCGATAAAATCCTGCGTTTCCAATGACACACACCCGAAGAAGGTAAAATAGTCAGGCTACCTCGAATGCAACGAATGAGGTAGACAACATGGGATTGAAAATCCCCACTTCAGTTTTCAAAATCAAACATTGGATCAAGGAGTTTTTTTATTATTTATTTTATTTATGGTCATAGGATTCAAACAAGTTGTTTAGTAATAAGATTGTTTGAGTCGGCAGCCAACAAATGTGTATATGTTGTACCGACTTTGTTTGACAGCTTTAATCTTCAAAGATATTGGTTTCTCGACGTTCTTTGAGTCGGCAGCCAACTTATGTATTCAATTTCAAGAGGTTATAGGTTGCGATTGCGGGATTCCTATTCTACTAAATAGAACGCGCTCCTTACATAATCCAAACAAAGGTATTGCAAAGGCCCAAGATATCTTTATGGTGGTGCTCCTCACATTTCCAAGAATGTTTGTTTCTCGTGGTTCTTCGAGTCGACAGTCAACAAATTATGCTGCGTTTCATGAGGTTTATCATTGCAGTTGTGGCATTCCTGTTTTATTAAACAGTTCCTGCTCCTTACAAAATCCACGACAAAGGCATTATAATTGTCTGAGGTATCCTTATGCCTACGACTGTATTGAATGGTTTGACAAGGAGAAGACGCCTAGATGATGAATTGACTACAGCCAGGGTCGAAGCGAGGATTTTTTAACTGGGTGTGCCGAGGCTTCAAAATATTATGATATGTTCCAAAGTCGAATAATAATAATTATCCTTTTTTTCACAAAAAAAAAAAGTAAAAAAAATGATAATCATTACAGCTTCAAAATTTTCTACCTTGGACAAAAGCCCCCTGAGTTATATCTATCAATCTAGGAAGGATAGATTACAGCTTACTAGCCATAAGCTTTGAGATAACCTTATACATTACCAAACAGCAAGAAATAGGTCTGTATTCAGTTACCTTAGAAGCAGGAGGCATTTTGGGAACCAGGTTGATGGTTGTGGCATTGATCTGCTGCAATAACCTACAATTGTCAAAATATTCTTGCACAGCAGCTATGACATCTAGCTTTATTATATTCCATCCAGCTTTGAAGAATCTAGCATTATACCCATCTGGACCAGGAGCCTTTGCATCATCAATCTTCCATAATGTGTTTTTAACATAGATCTCACAAAATTACAGGTCTGAAGATAACAGTATAGAAGCATCAAGGCAAGGACCTTGATGAATAGCATCCACATAGTATATGAGTTCTCATTTTTACACTCCTCAGCGGGTGCTTATAGTAATCAACAATGACATCTCCTATCTGCTTAGGATCGGTCACCACCCTTACTTCCTCGTCAGAAGAAATGCTGCCAATATGATTCCTTCTCTTGGCAGATTTTAGCATGGCATGAAAATATTTGGAGTTATGGTCCATACCTAACACCCGTCTCTCTTTGGCCATTTGTTGAAAGTGAAGCTCCTCCGCAGCCAACAACTCCTTTAAGTCTTTGACAGCCACCACCATCTCTTCTCTCAAATCATTGCTAAACTGCAACTGTAATTTTTTCTACAGGCAAGAGATATGCTCAATTGCCATATCAACCCATTTTGAAATACTACCAGGGACAACTTTGTGTAGCTTCCTAAACTCTTTCTTGAGAAGCTTCAATTTAGAAGCCACTCTAAACATACCACATCCAACCACATATTTTGATCATATACTCCTCACAATCCTCAGAAAATCCGGATGTGCGACCATTGATTCAAAAATGTGAAGGAGCTTTTATGTTTATCCCAAGCATGCCATCGAACCAAGACTGAGGAATGGTCAGAAATCACGGCCACCTCAAAGCAAGCATTCGTACCTACATAGCTATCAAACCAGGCTTCATTAGCCATAGCTCTATCTATCTTGATACGAATCCAAGAAGAAACATCTTGCTGGTTGTTCCATGTGTAGAAACAAGCTCGCCTACTAATATCTTCTAATCCAACCAGCTCAACACATAGAGCTAAGTCTTCGCATGGATCTACCTGAACTCCTTTATATCCGCATTTTTCTTCTACTTTCAAAAAAGCATTGAAATCGCCCATAACAAGCCAAGGATTTTGAGTGGCCATACCTGCCAGATCAGATCAGAGTTTTCCTCTTGACACTCTATCATTTCTGGCATAGATGAAGGTAACAAACATATCATTACCGTTATCATGATGCACTACATAGCAGTGCAAGAATTGGTCAGACATTGACAGAACATATACATCCCAAACACAACAATCCTAGACACACCAAATCCTCCCATTATAAGCTTTATCATAGTTAGAAACAATCTTCCGACCTCTGATATATTTTTTTAATAATTTTTTCACTTTAGTCAACTTAACTCTAGTCTCAAGGCATCCAAATAGGGATATCTTGTACTTGACCACGAACCACCTTATTCCCTTATGTTTCTCAGGCTTACTAAGCCCTCCAGCATTCTAGGTAGCAATCATTAGATAATACAAGTATCACTAACCATGGCCATCACTTCTCCACTACTATTACCTATCTAAGTAGATCGCAGCTTAATTTTTCCTTTTTAGATTGCACGATATGTCAACAGGTGACTTTTGAACAACCCATTTCTGAACCTACCTTAGGAGAACCTACCTTATTCTGATACATCTTCACACTTTTCAGCTTCACATTCCTTAGGAGAAACTACCTCCTCAGGATGTGACTGAATCACACGGCCTATAACTGGCTTTGGACCTCAGCTGGCTTTTTAACATCCCATTTCTGAACCTGCCTAACAGGTGTACAACATAAACTTGCTTTATGTCCCCAAAGCGAACAGTTGGTATATTTAACTGGACGTCACTCGTACTCCACCTCCTACACAATGATTTTCCCTTCAGAACCATGAAAAGAGAACTGGCAATCACCTCTGAGGATGTATCTATATCGACCAAAACCCTCGCAAATGAGATTCTCTCCCCGGTAGCTGTGTAATGATCCATTTTAATGGGAAAATCTGCTTTCCCGACCAGCTTATCAATCACCTTAGGTCCCTAGAACTCAAGATCCAAGTTCTTCAATCTGATACATACTGGTATCCTCTCTTTGACATCCTCATCAAAAACAAATCGAGGAGTCCACCTCACGAAGCACAAGAGGCTTTTGATTCATAAACCAAGATTTATTCATAATTTTGGCACGACCTATAGATGAACCCCTGGCATAGTAATGCCCTTTCAATTTCTAGAGACAAAACCCTGCATTCCCGAGAACGGAGCCCTCTCCCCAAGCATATGGCCAATCAAGGAATTAGCGCAGTATCGACGAGCATCCACAACCTCGTCCAAGGATATCTCAATCTCCTCATCATGTCGGCATACATATGACAGCTGGTAACCAGACTTTTCGATCCCTTCTCCTGTCATCTCATGGCTTTTCTCAGTTCCTTTTACAACCTCGGCATAAGATGACGGGGAGGGTTTCACCAAAGAACTAGAGGGCTAAGATGTTCGCAATCCATCAACCCCGTCCTTACCACCTTGTTCCTCAACCATCTCCTCCTTAATCTTCTTAGCCCAACTCCTTCTCTTCTCCGAGTCACTTGCAATCTGATCTTTCTCCGACTTCCTCTTATGACACTTCTTTGAAGAAGATAAACCAGGTCCCGCACTCTCCGAAACACTTACAACCTTCCTAGGTCGTCCACACCCTCGCTTCATCATCGAAGGACAGAGCCACGGTCGCCGTCACCCTAGAGATCCCTCTCACCTCCTAAAGAAAACGTTTCAATACCAACCAGCCTTTTTTATTATTAGATATTATTTTCTGTTTAAAGATTGATTAGATTTTTTAATCTCTTAAAAATTTTAGTTAGTTTTTTTTTTAAATTAGATGGTTTGCCGTTTGTCACGTTGATGATTTGACATAAAAATGGTTCGACATGGAAAACAAATTGTGTTCAAATTTATAAATAGCCTAATATTACATCAGATCCACTCTCTAAGAAAAACAATCATCAATTACACAAGATATTAATTGTATTAAAAAAATTCATTTTCAAATCCAAAACGCACATCTTACCCGGTAACCATCGTCGGGCCTTGCTCATGTACTGTAACCACGTACTACAACCACAACCACAAGCATAAGAACTCCTCTTCGACGTAGACTCGCTCACGTACTGCAACCACGTACTGCAACCATTAGCATAAGAACCCGTCGACGTAGAGCCCGTCAGACTCGATCATGTATTGTAATTACGTACTGCGATTATCAATTCATCCTTACCAATGCAGAACTCGTCAACATCGTCGTCGTCAATGAGAAAACAGTACGTCATAGAACTCATTGACCTACCAAAATCAGTATATCACCATAGTACGTCGTCATAGTACGCCATCATAGTACATCGTTGTTCTTCCTGTATCCGAACTGCAACCACCACGTCGGAAGTCGTCACACACTCACCATAATACGTCGTCATAGTACATCCTGTGAAACAACTTTAACGTTACCATAAAAAACAACTTTAACTATCATCAAATCAGAGTAAGAAATAATAATTAGTACAGTATATTGATCAGCTTACATCATGCCTCCAAAATAGCATTTGAAGAAGAAAAGCACTAGGAATCACTTTCCACTTCTCTCAGTAAACTCTTTAGGGATCATCTGGAAACAAGATCAATTTTTTCTTCAAAACAAGAATACAAAACTATACAGGAAGCCCCATAACTTATGATTAACTCACTTGTTAACACAAATACAAAACTCTCATTATCTCTCTCACTCTAGACTCCAATATTTTCTTCAGTGTCACCATGAAAAGCACAGGCATAGGAATCCAAGCATACACGAACATCATAGCATCTTAGAAGATGATCACTACCTTCACTACTTGTCCCGAAACACAAAATATCTTGCAAGGTCACGTATTCCAATATAAACTCACGTCACAAAGCAACCAAACCATAACCCAGTACTCAAAAAACACTAAGGAACAAGGAAGTTGCTTACCAGCTAATTGAGTTGTTCCGGAGACGCGATCACCTTGAAGAAGTGAAGCTTCTCAGAAGCTTGGGACCTACCGCCTTGACATTGTTTTGAAGTGTAGGATTTGTGAAAGTGTAGGATTTGAATCGTGGAAACACTTAAGACACAAATAGTTTCAGTGCTGCGTCCCTAACTAGTAGTCAGAGCACTAATTGGGGAAACTGGAATCGCTAAAATATTTGTTAGATTATAAACAACTGTGAAGTTTTGTGTTCATCAAAAAATAAGGACGAAATTGATGGATAAAATTGATCATATATATCGATCAAGACAAAAGAGAAAAAAAAATGAATGAAAGATTTGATATCTTTAAAAAAGAAAGAGAGAAAGATTTGAGTTTAAGAAAAAAATCTATGAGAGATAATGCTAGAGAAAAAAAAGTAATGGGATATCTTCTTGTTATTATTTTTACTAGGTGATACCTTCAAGTAATTCCTTCAAGAAAATAATGAGATGAATTAATATGCTATAAAATAAAAAATAAAAATATTTTGATATTTTTATAAGAAAAAAATTTCAAATATATAAAATTATAATTTTATTAGGACATTCCAATTTAGTAAGTATTACAATCTTGTTATAATAAAAAGTCTAGTAAAGACATTATCAGAAGGGGAAAACAAAGGTCAAGAACAGAACTTATAACAAGAAGTCAAGTACAAAAGCTATGAAAAATTTTGAAGTTCACCATTTTGATCTAAAATCAACAAATCACCTTACAGCAACAGTTGATATAACTCAAAACATGTGTACTAACGTTTAGCAATTGATCTTGCTTGAATTGAACTAATAACTAGCGAGAAATCGCTGCTATGACTATATCAATAGTGTAAAATTCATCTGCATCCTAATTGTTCATCAATACCTGTCGAACAACCGATTTCTCTCAAAGTTACATCAATATCATAATTGTAAGTACGATATCACAGTAATTTTCCACCACGAGGAATGATCGAGTACTTTTGGCACGCGACAATGAGTCCTCTCTTCTCAAGTGGCTTTTCTTTTCTTTTGCGATCTCTGCAGTTTCTGCCATTTGAGGTAGATCTGGTAGGAAAGCCCAGAGAAGACCATGAGAACACTCCCCCATTGGGTTGCAGACAAGGGGTTCCCACTGAGAAGCGAAGAAACCACAATGCTCACAAACTTCCGGGTTGTGGTGATAGTTGTGTTGGCGAGGGAACCAAATCGGCTAATAGTCAAAAAGATAAAATTCTGTCCAACTGCACCACACAAACAGTAGAATAGAACGTCCCATGCTGCCTCGGGATGCTGTCTGCAAAATTTAACAGCCTCGAAGCCGCTGGCCTGAGGCCAGCCAAACATGTAAATCATGTTGTATATGGTTCCCCATAGATTCATTCCTAGCATAATGTCCCAGGCTGTTGTCTTCGGGTACCTGAATGGAGCATAGAGATCAGAACTCCAGAAAAAATGAGACAAAAAAATTTTATTTCCTCTTAAATAAAATAATCCTATCAAACAAGATAGGGCATGAACATCAAAATGGGAAACTTGCTCAACTTAGACCCCTGTGGACTAGCAATGGGCTTAACTGATGGAGGGCAAGAGGGATACTACTCCTTTATATTACTGTAAATAGAAGAAAAACATCAATAGTCGATGTAGCTGAGATCCTGAAAAAGGGATTTAAGAAGTATTCCTAGAAGTTAAATTTCTGGATAAAAATATGTGAATGCAAGTCACAAGTAATAAAGAAAGCAGCCGCCAGAAGCTATTAGAAGCACTGAAGCAACTTTTGCTGAAGAGGAAATTAAGAAGATACCTAGCTCCTAATGAATCCTGAGTAGCATTCGTAAATCCATCAAATACAAGGTTCAGGAAACATAGCCCATATCCAAGAGGTGCGTTTGGATGCGCCAACTTGCTTATGGTCTTTGAGCTAGTCTGTGAAAAGGAAAGAAATTTGATCATCACAGGTTCAAAATACATAACTAGGTAGACAGAGCAAGCTTGAGAGGGCCAAAAAATCCACAATAAAAGGGGAAAAAGGAAGAAAAAAGCAAGAATGTGACAATTGACCATAGTCGTATTTTGGAAGAAAATAATCTTTGCTACTGACCTTAGTCAGTGCAAACATAGATACCCCTCCTGCTACTAGGAAAGTGCAAATATACTCTGAAAATGTGTATCTGGTCCCATAAACTAGGGTTCCCATTAGCATCACTGCATTCAGAAACAATATGACATCAGAGACTAATGAGAAAGACATGAGCATTATGAACTGGACATCAAAGTTACGAAATCCCACAAGCGCACATAACTATACTTAGACAAAAGGTCAATTTCTGATGGTGTTACTATCTAGTTCTAAGATTTGAAACGGATATGCCAGAACATTTTCGGCATGAAGATTAGAACCCGGACATGCGACAACATTGTTTCGAAACCCACATAGATGATTCCCTACGGTAGGTGTACTGTGTCCCTTCTAGACCCATATCATCCAAGCACAAGACACTTTGGTCATATGATGAAATATTGGTTTGGGTGCTGAAATATTCAACAAGTATTGAGACAAGATGTTTATCTCTAAACCATGAGTGCCCTGTAAACTTTTCTTTAATCTTCAGATAGAAATACTAGCTTCTTCTTAACAGTGCATCTCTTTGATTCATTCATGATCTTGCTCCAATATGCGTTCTCATGCATAAATCATACTTCAATATATAACTGTGTATACTCCATCAGAAAATAAAAACCAAAAAGAAAAGAAAGCATCAGATAATCGCTTTGAGCAGAATCTAGCCACACTAACCGCTCACCTGGAATCATCTTCGATGACTTCGCTAATACCTGGAATGGAGAAGGATGCTATTAGAGTAGATGTGCTATCAATAAAAAATAAAATCAAATAAAAAAAGGTAATTTGAAATATGCATTTTGAGTACAAACCATTTTGTTAAAATAATAGCAGGTCTAGAAAAACTTTATCAACAAAAAAGGCAAAAGCAATAATCCAGGTAATCATGTCCAAGTACAAAGACTGAGGGGGGATGAGATTTACATAATCTTACCTCTCTTAGAATACCAAACAAAAAAAAAACCTGATTCATAATGACCTTAGGGAGTGTCGATCCCCCTAGCACTATAAAAACTGTAAGAAGATGTTCTTATTATAGGTTTGACTTCAATTGTTCTGAATGGTTAAATGATCTTCTAACAATTTGATTACATAGCATTCTGAGGTTGAGGATGTAACCCCTAACATTAGTATCTAAACACTGTAGATAGGAAGCCATTACTAGTGAACTTGAGGAAATCAGGATCAACAATAAGACGGCATGTAAAAATTCTGAATCACTTTGAATTTGGAACAGCACATCGAGTTTCACGACACCATGGCAAAGTAACCACAAAGAATCGACCAGCAGTAAAACATGCCTGGGCCGGGTAGCTAATGTACTTCAATGCCTCGATTCCCATAGCAGGTCCAATTGTGTTCGTAATGCCGGCGCTCCAGTAACTCCACCATGGAGCTCCCTCACCACTGCTTCGTGACCAAATCTTCAACACTGCACCATGAATGTAATATGAACAAGTTGAGATATTGCCAGTGGTAATTAGAAATTTTACTTGGAGCTACAAAATAAAGACAAAAGTTCTGACACACGATACTCATAATCTTAACCAACAAAGATGCAATAAAGATCAAATCTAATCCATCATCATTTAAATCATAGTTTCCTCCAAGGGAATAGAAGCTTACTCATATATGACCAGGCCAAACAGACTACATTCTGTGCCAAATTCAGAAATGGAAGGTGCTCAAATCTCTTCTTGTCTGGCCCAAACCTCTTTGTGGACCTGTAATTTCATAAGAAATGCAGCATACTAACAACTCAGGGCCTCAATACCAATCAAGCAACAAAATAATCAAAAGATTTGAAAAAGGAACCTTTAACACGATATTTGTGTTCAACAGTCACCACCATCAACACGATATTTGTGCTCAACAGTCACCACCATCAACACGATATTTGTAAGAAGGTAGGAGAGTTGAAGAATATAGTCTTCATCTAGACAATCAACCTAGACGAACTTTTTTTTTTTTTTTTGGCAAAAGGTAAAGTAAATTGCATTAAATTGGAGAAAAATACAAAAAAAAAAAATCCAAATACATGCCGGTTTTCACAAAACCAATCTCAGCTCCACCCTATTGGTATTGCTTACATTTCACCATCAGATTCAAAAAAAAAAAAATCCAACGGGGCTAAAAACCATAGCTGCATAGGTTTTAACACCACCCAATAAGTCTTTGCAACCTAAGAGCAGCTTCTTTCTTGATCTCTCGAATAATATCCTCTGGCTTCTTTCTCTACATAGAAAATACCAGTATATTCTGGTTCTCCAAATGTGGTGCAACATAGAAGCCAGTTCAATTTTTCGACACATCGCAACTATGCTTTTTCCTTTCGTCTTCTACACTATCCAGGAGACCCATTCTTCCCATGGCTTTATGGTCCCTTTAAGGTTAACACACTCCATTACTCCTTTATACACCTCTGCAGAAAATTTGTGTTTAAAGAACAGGTGGTCGATGGTCTCAGTTTCTACATGGCACACAGGGCAATGATCATCTGTAATAACTCCCCATATACCGAGACTCTCATTGGTGTTCAACCTACCATTCATCACCAGCCATATTATAATTTTATGCCTAGGCGGGTTGGAGGCATTCCAGACCAAACCTACCCACAGTTGCTTTGGTTTATCACCTATCATAATCTCATATGCTGATACACTGGTATACCCAGCAGCTGGACTAGGCTTCCAGATCAAAACACCATTTTGCAGTTCAACCCAGCATTTCATAGTATCCCTTACTCTCATCAAACATTTCCACAGCCAGCTGTTTTCCTTTGATGGCTTAATTGACCATACAGATTCACTCTTGAGATATACTATGAATCCAGCGCACCAAGAGAGTATCCTTCTTCAAAGAAATACTCCATATCCTCTTAAAAAGTATGATACAGTTCCAGATCCTCACATTCTTCAAACCCAGACCACCTCTACTCTTTGGTGTACAGACCTGCTCCCACAATACCAAAGCTCTCCCCGAGCTATCAGTCCCTGACCATCGAAAGGATCTACACACCACCTCAACTTGATCAACAACATACTGAGGCAATAAGAAAATCTGCCCCCAGTATACTACCATGCACCTCAATGTGTCTTGGATCAATTGACACCTCCCTACATAGCTCAGAAACTTGGAACTCTTGCTGTTAATTCTGTATAAGAGGAATAAACTGAACTGATGCTGTTCTCATGGAAGAAAATGGACTCCGAGATATTTTATTGGCAATTCAGCATACACAAATCCTACACTCTCACTCAGATTCCTGCTTTCATTCTCATTAACTCCTGTCAAATAGATGTTTGTCTTCAAAGGGTTTGCTTTCAAGCCACTAACATCATGAAACACATATAGCCTCATCTTGATAGCTTAAATAGAGCTTGCATCAGCCTTGCAAAAGGCCATCAAATCATCTGCAACGCATACATAGTAATCTCTTGCCTCATACACCTAGGGTGAAGGTGATAATCAGGGGACTGCGCCATTTCCTTGAACATTTTCGATAGGTATTCCATAGCAAGCACAAAGAGGTTTGACCCGTTAACCGGGAACTTGTGACCCGGTCCAAGAAACGGTCTGGGTTAGCCCATTGACCCGTCAATTTTTAATTAACCCGTTAAAAAAACCGTTGACTTGATGGTCGAACCGTTGACCCGAAATGGTTTTTCCGGGTTTGGACGGGTCAATTCCAAAATCATTAATTCACCATTTTTTTCTATTTTTTTCAAATCCTTTACAATATTTTTTCTTTTAAATATGTAAAATTATTACACATGAAGTCAATAAAGGTAAAAATTAAATTATTTTTATAACAATTTGATCTTTAGATTCTTAATAGATTAATATCTGGATTGCGTGATAGTTATATTTATTTTTATTCTACATGATTTCATACTTTATTTTATAATATCATACTATTTTATGTTAATTATTCCAAAATTATATTATACGATGGAAAGCCAAGTAGCACTCTCCTTTGCAGTCATCTTGTCTTGTAAGCACTAGAACTGCCTCATAAGCTTGAGACTCTTGTCCATGTCAGGAGACATATGCTTGATCATAGCCGTGATGACGCTCACCTTCCATGCCTTCTTCAGACCATGAGGCTTCTTGTAAGGTGGTGGAGGATGATCCTCGGGGAGCCCCAGCTGAGGCCACCATTCCTCTTTCCCCGTTCTCCATCACAGAGGGGAAACGCCTTTCTCCAAGAGAAATCGCCGCTGAGGAGGGTCACAATGCTGCATTAGCGCAGATAGTAGCGAGCCAAGGGTGGTGTCCTGAAGTTCAAGCAACGTTCGGGGCGTAGGACCAATGAAATTGCATCCTTCATCTGTCCCCGGGATAGCATGATCGGCATGATACTTAGGAATCGCAGCAGGACCATTTCGATCAAATCTAACCTTCTCCTTCCACCATTAACGAAGATTATCCGATGCCCCAGTGACCCGCTTTCCCTTCTCAGGATTGATCCCATAAACAAAACCCTTAGCCTTACAAACCTCCATCATCTTCAACATGTATTTAAGGATCCAATACTGAGAAAATCAGAGCTCCAGTAATTAAGAGAAGTTCATGCCAGGAAGCTGCTGGATCCAAACAGGCACAAAATCCACTCTTTTCTTACTAAAATCAAACCAAAGGATCAACAATAAATCACTTTAGTAACCTAAAATTCAGAGATTAATTATGCTAATACATAAAGGTCTAACTGCCAGCGTAACCTAGCATCACCACAACCAATCCAACATCATGGACTCCATCACAACGAAGTCTTTAAATCAAACTCTCAAAAAGCCAATCAACAAAATCCAGCAACGAAAAAATTGAAACCATTCTAGAAATCTAATTACTAAAATTCATCACATAACAGGAAACACCACCAACGACCAACAACAATAACCCAGAAAATCCGGTCAAGGACACGGTCTGTCAGAGAACAGAGAAAGGGCACGCGACACGTACAAGTTTTCCTGCAGAACGCCTTGGGAGATGTAGGCAGTCCAAATGCCGGCGACGCAGAAACTCAGCAACAGAACTCGCCGGAGACCGGAAACGTGTGCTTCCATATCTAAACCAACCCTTCCTTCCTCTCGGGCGCCGACGAAATGAAAGGGAGGACGTCGAGGGCTGGTGGCGGCTGGTGGCTGGTCGTCGACGGATGTGCTGGAGGTGCGCGGCGGGGATGTGGTGTTGGCTGCTGCTGCGAGGTGGGGAGGTGAAGTGGTGCGCCGGCCGGTGACCGGAGATCTCGAGATCGGGGCGACGCACGTCGATGTTCTTTTCTTTTTTCTTTGCACTTTTTTCTATGGGTTTGATATCTAAGAGGAACTTCTTGTCTTGTTTTGCTGTGACGAGGAATTCCACGTGGAGGCATTTTAGTGGATCGAGTGATGGAAAAATTGTGCCACTTCGACACGGGTAATCGGGGTTGGGTTGGCTAACCGTGTATCCGGTACAATTGGGTGGTATTTTATTCGTTTCACATTCTTTTGTAATAATGAAATCTAATTTATGATCAAATATTATTTTTTATAAAATTATTATAAAATATTAATGATCAAATATTCTTTTTGTTATTTGATTTTCGAGACATCCATGAGCAACAAAACTTACTAAATATCTTACAAAAGACATGACATTCATCAATTATATCTCCTAAGGTTGATAGATCAGGGACATTGCGATGCATCATGTCCGCAACCATTTTGCAATCACTTTCCAGAATCACCTTTTGAGATCGAAACATCCTAACCATTTCGATTCCGTCTCTCGGTGCCCGGCCTTGTCCAAATATGGCCGAGCTTATGCCCACAAACGTCTTACCACTAGCTCCCTTCATACACCCGAACTCATCTCTAGCCACCGTCCCGATAAACACCACCCCTCTTTGGTCCACAGCAGCGTCGACATTCACTTTCAACCAACCCAGAGGAGGGAGATGCCAAATTGTATTTGAACGTGAACTCGAACCATTGCCTATTTCGTATTCGGTGTTTCCAAGATGTACATTTGAGCTCTTCATGGCTTGCATATGGGCTTGGGTAGCCGCTAGCGCTTCACTCACCACCATGTAAGGGGCCTTAACTTTTTTCCGATGTAGCCTTTGGTTTCGACTATACCATAAATCGTATAAAATTGTCATAAATTGAGTTAAGCACACATAATCTTGATGAATTAGGAATTGTTGTTCCCAATCGTCGAAAATCTGAGTAGCTTGGAGCATGAGCCCTGGGAAGGGGCTTGACATCCGTACTTCCTTTGCTCTGAGACAATCAATGAAAACGTGTGTCAGCGATTCTTGTTCATGATCACAGCTCGGATATCTGCTCATAGTTTCTACACCCCTTTCGCGTAGATGGTTAACTACTAGAAGACATTTTGTGCAGGCTCTCCAGCGGAAAAAATGCATACGAGAAGGTACAGGTGAGCTCCAGATTTTCTTCTAGAGCTTCGGTGTGCTTAGTTCATCTCTTCATGAAAAAATCCTCCAAACCTGATCTCAAAAGCATGGTAATATGCAGGGCGCACCGAGAAAATGTTCTTGGAGTTGTGCCTCCATATCAATTCGTTTCTTCTAGTGGGGATTCCAACCAAGATAGAGAGGACGCTATTTGCAATCTCATTTATGATGCTTTGCCGGATGAGTTCTTGTTTTCATTGTCTCGTCCGCTGATCAATAAGGTAATCAACTGGTGCATTCGTTGGAATATTATCAGCATGTAGAATTCGACCACCCTAAGCCTCAGGAATCCATGGGTCTCCCAGGATATATATATCCTTTCCGCAACCAACACGCCACCTTAATCCTTTCATGAGTAGGCTTCTCACCGATCAAATACTTCTCCATATATAAGAAGGATTATTCCTTAGATTCACCTCAAGGTCACTGCTATTAGGAAAATATCGAACCTTTAAAACTCTTGCTGCTAAAGATGCAGGGTCCTTGAAAATTCGCCAAACCTATTTCACAAGGAGGACATCGTTGAATTATCCTAATTCACGAAAATCTAATCCCCCTTTCCCCTTCGGATAGCATAGTTTCTCCCAGTGTTTTCAATGGATTTTCTTTTTCTCTGAAGTCGAACCCCATATGAATCTGTTGCTTCTTTGTGCAGCTCATCGATCACTGTTTCAGGGACCCTAAAGCGGCTTAAGATGTAGGCTGGAATAGCTTGTAGCACTGTTTTGATGAGGATTTCCTCATTTGATCAGTGTTTCTTCATTCAATCCTGGACGTCGAAAACGATGATTTTCTTTCGATTTTCCAACACAAGATGGCATATGCCCAAATATCGACCTAGGCCATTTGCTTTTTTAATTCCCAGGTTTTGAGTAAACTGTGTGCGTATAGATTCTGACATATTCGGAATGAAACAGATGATTGATTTTTCTAGATTCACCCTTTGGCCTGATGCCCTTTTATATGACGACAGGAGCTCAATCAAGGCAGCGATTTCCTTCTGATTGGCGTGCCCAAATAATAAGCTATCATCAGCAAACAGTAAGTGGCTTATTTTTTACACTCCCCTGCGGGTCATTACTCTACTGAGTTTCTTTCCCTCACTTTTTGTTTAATTAAGTGAGAGAAAGCTTCCGCATATTTGATGAAGAGGAAGGATGAAAGTGGATCTCCTTGACGAAGTTCACATGTGGGGAGAAAAGGTTTAAGGGGTGAACCATTAAGCAGTTTGGAGAAAACCACCCAAGAGTCACACTTCAGAATTAAAGATACCAGTCAGCTTGGGAAGCCCATCCATTCCAACATACGCTCTATCCCAACTCCTTTATTGTTTTACAAAATGCATAGTCTCAAAAGCTGATATGATATTGTCAGTGATAAGTCGTCCCTCCACAAATGCTCCCTGCAAGTTTGAAATGAAAAACTCTTTTCAATCGGTTAGCGATTGTCTTAGATGTGATAGGATGAAATTTAGGTAGTGTTACTAGGCATCTTCACCTTCGGAATCAAAACCAGAAAGGTGTGATTCAACTGTCATAGCTCCATCTCGCCTTTTAGGACATCAGAGGCAGTTTGGTAGACATCCTCCTTGATCGTATCCCAGTGGGACTTAAAAAATTATGCATTAAGACCATTGGGGCATGGGGCTTTCTATCGTGAGATTTGCTTAAGCGCCTCATCAGTTTCAACCTTATTGAAAGGTACCTCAAGATATGCTTTGTTTTCTGCAGAGAGAGCAGACTCCCATCTCGACGTTTCAAAGCCGTCAGTGGCAACTCCCTATGAAGTAAAAAGTGAGGGGCAGAAGCTGGTGAAGATCTCCTCAATACCTTCCTTCCCGCAAACCCATTGCCCCAGTTCATCCTCGATGCCATGGATTGTATTCCTTGCTGGACTATGGGATGCCTGATTGTGGAAAAAAGAGGTATTATGGTTTCCTTCTTTAAGCCAAATAATCTTGGTTCGTTGAGCCCAATATGTTTACTCTTTATCTAAAAGGCTTTCGAAGTCCGCTTTGATATATGCTATTCTATCCATATCCCATTCGTTTGTTTCCTATTTCGTGATCTCTGTAAGCTGTTCGTTACTCTCCCTAAATCTGTCTTCTCAAAGCTTTGGGTTTATTCCTACTCTAGGTATCCAAAGCTATAACAACCTGATGGAGTTTGTTGATAATAAGGCTATCACATGGATCTTGATTTGACATGCACCATACAGATTTTATCACTTGTGAACATTCATCATCCTTATCCCAGGTATTTTCATACCTAAACAACCGTTGTCTCATTGCCCCCACTTGATGCTCTTGCCCTATGACATTTTGTCTCCATTCAACACATATCAGCAAATGATCTAACGAAGTGGTTGTTATATACAGGACTTCAGCTGTGGGAAAAGACGGAGCTACTCCTCGTTAGCAACTGCCCAATCCAGCCTTTCTGTGAACCTAAAGGCACCCTCGTACCCGATGTGACCAAGTGAATTTTGGACCACGGAATCCCAGATCTTCAAGTTTACAATCATTCAAGGCCTCATGAAAATGTTCCATATGTTATATGTTACGAATAGCTCCTCCTCGCTTTTCGGAATGGAAAAGAATTTCATTAAAATCTCCGACATAAACCAAGGTAAAGTTACTTCACCTGCTAAGGATCTCAACATCAACCATGATCAGTATCTTAACTCGACTCTAGGTTATCCGTTTATTTTTGTGAATCTCTCTTTTCTTCCTCTGTCCCTGTCCTCAACTTCAACGTCATTGTAGCTGCTTGACATACTCTTAGAATTACAGTAATAGCCTCATCCCAGAGCAAAATGAGACCCCCACTTCGTCCTACTGCATCAAGAACTACCCATTACTAAACTTCGTTTTCCTCTTGATGTGATCCAACTCTGTGGACCGTGACCTGGTTTCTGACATAAACACCAGGCAGGGACATACTCTCCTAAGGGAGTCCTTAAGAGCACAAACTGTCCAAGGGTTCCCAAGCCCTTGGCAGTTCCAGCAGAGAGCCACTTCGCCCTTGATCCTCAGGGGATGCCGCCTTCATCAACATACGGTCTGAGTTCTCATTGTTGGTTGCTGTTTTGTTTCTTTTCTTTCCAGGAGATATACCGAGTTGTGTAGGTCACTTGTCATACTCCTTCAATTACACAGGTTGGTCCCATTGCATGGACACATGCGATCTTGGGACTCTAGTCTAGGTTTGTAGCTTCTTCTGTTTGTTATGATTTTAAGACTCAACTGAGAAATTCACCTCTATATTAATTTCTTTGAATGTTGTTCTATGCACCTCTGACTATGTCCCATCATTGTGTCCCTCTTCATGGGCTTGGAGCATGGTTATAGTTCGCCCATGTAAGTCCTTTACCAGATCATTAGCCTAAATCTCGCTTTCTATTACTTCCTTTGATAGGTTCGACACAATATTTTCCTTTCCTAATTCATCGTGCATATTACCATGCACGATCTCAGATAATGAAACTTAATTTTGATGGTTACCTTTTGAAAATAGTTCCCCTCCCCAACCCACTATCCATGTACTGTTCCTGCCCTCGTCGGAATTTGCCACCATAGAGTTTTTTTTTTATTGTCATGCTCTTTCTCATCTGGATTCTCCTCTGAATTGGATCTTTAACTATGATGTAGCTATCTGCTCCCTACTTTATGGGTAAAGCGTGCAACCACGTGTCATATTAAAAGTGCTCCTTTCAAACATGGTTTTCATCTTCACCTTGCGCCACATTAAAATTGTTCCTTTCAAACATGGTTTTCATCTGCACCCCAGACTGGTTGAGCATCACATTCAGCCACTTTGTTCCCAATTTTCCCACATTGAAACCAAAAATTAGGGAGCCACTCATAACGAAATGATGTTCATCTCTATTACATTCCTACCATCCGGATAATCATCTCTCTCAATAAAGGCTTTATGATGTTGATTTCAACCTTCACTCTATGTTTTGATCCGTTGGCCCATCCTTTCTCATCAACATCACTCTCCACCATCTTTTCGATTTTCGCACCGATCACTTTTGCCAGCCTTCCATGTAGACCTCGTAGAGAAAGGTTCTCCCATTGTATCCATAAAGTTACTTTGTTGAAAGTATAATTAGAGATATGCCTTGAACCTACATATTCCGTCAAAACCAACAGATTGTTCTCATAGGGTCATGACCCTCCCCGGTAAACCCTCAATCTTTCTTGTGCATTCTGAAATCGAAAGATGAAGATATTACCCCAAGCGCTTTGCAGTCAATCGAACCATTCACCACCCATGTTTTGATCATCGAGGATTTGAGGATATCAATTGAGATTTCTCTTTAGAGGAGTACCTTCCCTACTAGTAGCACATTATCATCTCCTTCGAGGTTATTGAAAAAACCTGTTGGCATCGTAACCCTAACCCTCTTCGAATCATTTAACTTGAGTTTCCATCCCAGTTCCTCCACATATTCGTTCACGTTTTTCATTTGAAAAACGTATCATCCTGACTTCCTCTGAACTATGACTATGGCACCCAGATGATGAAAGCACACCCTCTCAAAGGGACTAGCAGCCGCCTCCTCTAGAGAGCCAGAGGAACGGAGTTTTCATGAGTGGAAACCTTGTTTATAGTAAAAGAGTAACCAAAGAAAATCCCAATAACAACTCATGAGAAACAAAAACTTAGCCCGATAAGGAACAAATATATTGGTGAGACCAAATGAGGCGGCATAGATTAAAAACATGTAGTATGATTTAGAAATATAGCGAAAAGAAGCTCCAACAACAACTGCTTACAACTACTCTCACATTTTTTAATTCCTCAAGTGAAACTACATCTAGCTATTTGAGGGCCTTCCACCATTCGGCCATTGAAAAGAAAGTCAAGATCATTTCTAAACTCATATGTAACCTTACCATAGTAAACTTGTAAACCATAATTCAGTTTCTTATCAGCTCAAACCCATCCAAAGTTTCTACTTCCATCAACCTGTACCGAACATTAGGTTAAAAAAAAACTAAATTACATAAAGAACTACAATGAGAACTATACGTAATCATTCTTACCAAGTTATCTTCATAATTTCTTCATCGAAAACTCCTATCCCATCAAGAATCTTCTTAATCTCATCAAACCTAAGTATGTGTCACAAAAAATATATTATTTTATTTTATTCTTTTTATTTCTACTAATCCCATCGAAAACTCTCGTGTTCTCAACATGTCTTTCTCAAATAATCTAAGGTTGATTACACTTGTTATGTGAGAAACAAAGATCTTTATGAAAGTATGAAAATTTATTAAATTATCTAGTTTGAAAAATGATTTATATCTCTCAAAAGGAGAACTTTTCTCACAATTTCGTAGAGCATATTTATGGGCGGCATTAAATTCTTGCTCATGTAACGTATCCTTTCTCCCCCTTGTTTGTGACATATCCTTCATTCTTGTGAAACACACTTGATAGATTAGGATCATCAATGTCATTTGAAACACCACAATTACTATGAGGATTTCGAGCTTGTGTCCACCTTAATGCCAAAATAATATTGGTAAAAATTGCTCAGCTCCTCTACAAGATCTACCTCACAAATGGAGCCTTGTATATGTACCCTGTTACCAATTTTTCCTTTCAGATGAAACAAAAATCTGAAAAGAGATAATTGTCATAATTTAAACCCTAAAAACCCTTAAAGCATATAGACTTCTTGACTTAGAATCACATGTCATTGTTGAATCTAGAGATGCAGATTTCTTTGAAAATAAATTCAGTAATGATTTTGTGATTATAGAAGAAGATAATAATGAGCCAAATGAACCAATAACTAGTGAACCCAAGAGAAAGGAGCCTAGTGTTCCACAACAAGTTATTGAGCCTAAAATAAGCACTAGGATAAGGAAGGAAAAGACCTTAAATCCTAACTTCATTTCTTCCCAATCCATAATGTACTTAGTTGAAGGAGATAGGAAGAGTAATTCTTTCACTAAAATACCTTATGTGCATACTCTAAAAGATGATCCTAAAACATATAATGAACCAATGCCATCTAGAGATTTCAGATTTTTGAAAGAAGCTATAAACGATGAAATGGATTCAATAATGGGGAATAAGATAAGGGTATTGATAGATTTACCTAAAGGGTCTAATCCTATCGGGTGTAAATCTTATTCCCCATTATGTTGAGACCCTTTAGAAGAAAATGTCTTCCTTTTGTCTAAATCACTTAGCTACTAATCTTGCTTTAAAGGCTTGTATAGTTCCATCGGGGTTGCATTTTCTTCTAAATGGGGGTTTGCTATGAGGCAATCTCATTATGTTGAGAAAGTGTTTACAAAGTTCCATCATCTTGGGCTTAAAGATCAAAACATGCCTTTTGATGTGAATACTAAGTTGGAGAACAATACTGATAGAGCGATGACTCAATTAAAGTATGCAAATGTCATTGGTAATTTGATGTATACAATGCATTGTACTAGACCAGATATTGCTTATTTCGTGTGTAAACTTAGTAGATATACTAGCAATCCAAACATTGCGCATTGAAGAGCTATTAGTAAAACATTGGGTTATCTCAAGAGAACAAAAGATTTGGGATTGTTTAATCATAGAGAATCCATCGTGTTAAAGGGATGCATGGATGCTAGTTGGATCACCAACATTGGTGACAATAAATCCACAAGTGAGAGGATATTCACCCCAGCGGGTGGTGTGGTTTTTAGGATAGTAAGAAACAAACGTGCATATCTCATTAGACTATGGAATCGGAGTTCATTGAATTAACTTCATGTGGACAAGAAGCGGATTAGATTAGGAATTTGTTACTAGACATCAAGTTATTGCCTAGTCGAACACCCGCCATATATTGTGCCTTAAAATTCAACCTAAAAACATTACAAAAAAAATTACAATTTAAGCACGGAAAAATTTAGCTATGGATCCGTAGAAAAAATAACAGGTAAAACAATTTATGTTTAAGTGACGGAAAGTCAAACCCTGTCGCTAAAAAAATAAAAAAATTCCCATCATATTTTCTAGAGACGGATTTCCGTCGCTAAAAAAATTAAAAATCCCATCATATAGTTTGCGACGGAAATCCATCGCTAATAATTAAAAAAAAATTACAAATACATTAATTAGCCATGGAATCCGTCGCTAAATTGATTTAGCTACGGATCCATTACAAATTAATTTTGCCTTAATAAATTTTTGCTTGAAAATTTTTTGCAATCATGGATTTAGCGACGGATCCGTCGCTAATAATTAAAAATAAATTATAAATATATTAATTAGCGACGGATTCCGTCGTTAAACTCATTTAGCTACGGATCCGTAAAAAATTTAATTGATTTCGTCTTAGAAATTTTTGCATGAAAAATTTTTGCAATCATGGATTTAGCGATGAATATGTCGCTAATAGTTAAAAAAAAAATTATAAATGCATTAATTAGCAACGGAATCCATCGCTAAACTAATTTAGCTACGTATCCGTCACAAATTTAATTAATTCTGCCTTAGAAATTTTTGCATGAAAAATAATTTCAAGTGATGATCTTATAAGTTAAAATTTTACAAATTGTAAATATTTTTGTATTTCGTAATAGTAGAAATATTAACTTATGATAAGGTATTGTATTTCATAAAATTTTAAAGAAGGAACTACGCAGTGTTAAAAACTCATAATAATATGTTCAAGTTATATATGTAACAAAACTTGAAACATATAAGATGTTGCACACGATATTGGTGTTGAATTTATCACGTATTATAAATGATGTCCTTATAAAATTAAATTGAAAGTAATTGTGAAAAAGAAATAAACGATGTAAAAAAAGCATAAAAAGAAAATGGGAAAAATTTAAAATCTAAACTATTAGTGACGGATTTCCGTCACAAATTTGGTTTGTAGATCATCTTAACGACGAAATTCCATAGCTAATTAGGTTTGAAAATATTTAGCGACAGATTCCGTTGCTAATGTTAATTTAGGATTTTGGTCAGATTTAGCGATAGATTTCGTCGCTAAATATTTCCAAACCTAATTAGCGAAGGAATCCGTCGCTAAAATTGATATATAAAACCTTGACCGCCGTCACCTTCTCCTTATTTCCTCCTTCCTCTCCGTCTTCGCCTTCGCCGTCTTCGTCCAGCTGTCTTCGCCTTCCTCCGCGGCCCGTCGTCGTCGCCCAGCCGCGCCTGTCACCGCCCATGCCCAGTCGTCCACGCCTTCGGCCCTGCCGCTTAGTCCAGCCGACCAGCCCAGCCGTTCCCGCTGCCGCCCAGCCTGCTGCCCAGCCGCGCCCGTTGCCGCCCAGCCACCCCGCCGTCATGCTGCCGCCTTGCAGCCTCCTCTGCCTCGCCCTCCTCCGCGACACCGCTCCAGCCGCCCAGCCTTGCCGTCTCCCCCTCCCTCCGCCAGCCGTCCTCTCGCCGCACGCTGGTATTTTTTTTACCGTCACAATTTCATTTTATCTTATTAATTGTGGTTGATTGTATGTTAGGTTGAATGGATTTTGGTTGTGGTTGATTGCATGTTGTGTCAGATTTGTCATGATAGATGTAGAATAATACACATAGATATATATTATTTGTGGTCTGGAACTACATGTCAAACGGCCGAGAAAAACTAAGCGATGGGGATTAGTTGAGAATTAGCTATTTGGTGTTGTTGATGTGATTTGGGATACGATTCTTGTTGTTGGTGCTGTTGATGTATGATGTGGAGATGAGGAACGTTGGATTTGTTATTGATGTGTGATTTGATATGGAATTTAGGATTTTTTGTGTTTTGGTTTATGGTTTAGGGTTTAGGGTTATGAAACTTGAGTGCATAGATCCCCTAACAAATAATTCTATTGTGTGCATCTTTTGTTGGCCAACACTTGCCTAATGAAATGTTCATTAATAACAAACAAGTGCGATTATACATTATCAATTAATCATAATGATTCCGAAATTATGAGATTAATAACAAACAAAGTACAATTATACATTATCATTTTAGGATCAACCTTAATATTATTTGACTTTTATCTATTATTTCAATGTAGAAGTTTGATCGATATGGAGTTATATCATTTATGGATGTATCAGCGACTGAATGGTCGCCACTTGAGCAATCGTTTCGTCTAGGGAGTCGACGAGTTTGTTAAGGTTGCTCTTCAACACGACGAAAGTCATTTTCCAGGACATCTGAGATGTTCCTGTAAGAGTTATAGGAATGGACGATTTCAAACAGTTGACACTCTGAGACTTCATCTTCTCGGTAAGGGTTTCACGAAAAATTATTTTGTTTAGGTTTATCACGGGGAAGCATCGGGACAGAATCATCATACAGAAGTTGGTGGACCGTCAAATATGTGCCAACCGAACGTTGTGGGTCCATCGAGTGTGTTTCAACATTCTACTAATGCTGAGGATATGTTGGTTGATGCATTCCCGGCTGAATATTATGAAGAAACTGAGGCTGCGGATGAAAGACTGTACAATGACGGTCCGTCAACCGAATCGAGATATTACTTCGACATGGTGGATGCATCTCAGTCTCCGTTGTACGATGGCGCCCCGATGTCTCAATTAGCCGCGGCTACATGGCTTTTGACTCTGAAATGCGAGTATAATCTTCCTCATAAAGCGATTGATGGTGTCTGTAAACCGTTGAAAGATGTGTGCCCACGCGACAACAATATGAAAGAAGGGATGTATGACATCAAGTCTCTGATGAAAGGCCTTCATCTTCCCGTGGTTAAGATAGATTACTGTCCGAATAGTTGCATGCTTTTCTGGAAAGATTATTCGGGATTTGTAAGATGCGCCATATGTAATGCAAACCATTACAAGCAGAAGAGAAGTTCAAAGAAGCGTTCCTCAGTCAGTGTGCTTCAATATTTTCCGATAACTCCGAGGCTTCAGCGGTTGTATGCCAACAGTGCTTCATCTGAGACTATGTCTTGGCATTCCACCTCTCGAAGATCTAATGGCATCATGGCACACCCTTCAGACAGCGAAGGCTGGAGGCATTTGTATCGTATTTTCTCATCCTTCGCGGCTGAGGCACGCAATGTCCGATTGGGACTCTGCACTGATGGGTTTGCACCGTTTGGGCAGTCTGGGAAGGAGTACTCTTGTTGGCCTGTCATACTCAC
>JAOVYX010002044.1:0-12133 GCA_035668315.1 Drosera spatulata | reverse complement strand
ATAATGATTCCTGAATTGTGATATTACTAACAAACAAGTTCTTACATTCATTATCAATTTAGGATCAACCTTAATATAATTTGACTTTTATCTATTGTCTCAATATAGAAGTTTGATCAATATGGAGTTATATCGTTCATGGATATATCAGCGACTGGATGATCGTCACTTGAGCAACCGATTTGTCGAGGGTGTCGACGAGTTTGTTAAGGTTGCTCTTCAACACGACGAAGGTCCTTGTAAGAACTGTAAGAACGGTCAGTTTCAAACTGTTGATGTTTTGAGACTGTATCTTCTCAGTAAGGGTTTCACAAAAGATTATTTTGTTTGGGTGTATCACAGGAAAGCAATGGGACAAAATCCTCATGTAGAGATTGGTGGACCGTCAAATACGTTCCAACCAGAAACGGGTGGACCATCAATGTTCCAGCATATGTTTGAGACCCCGTGGGATGATAGAATCGACAAAAAAGTCTAAAACTATTTTGAAACTGAAAATAGCTAATCAAGCTATCAAGAAGATACATCATCATATACATTGGAAAACTTACCCTTATTGGTTTGCATTTCTATGATCATTTATGTACCTTGAAAAGCAGCAGTCAAGAGCCCAACTCTAAGCTCAACACCACCTCCAAGATTATACCTACAAAATCCTCCTCTTTTTGTTTCCGGCATGGCCTCGAAACCTATCGACCTCTTCTTCCCCGACAGATAGGCTGAGCCACCAGCGTCCCCGGGCGCCACTATCCTCTGAGAGACCGCATTGATCGTCCTCTTGTACGAGCCAAACCACTTAGCTTGCATATAACCGTTCCTTCTCCATGGTGCGACGTGAAGGTCCACGCTCTTCATTGACTCCTTCATGGCGGTCGCCATTAGTCTCACCACTTGCTTAAAGGTTTCCGGCATACCTATGAAGATTGATGGGAGAGTTTCTAGGAGAGAGTTGTAGCGAGTTGTTGGTCGGGCTATGTGGAACTCTCCGTCGAGGAAGAGCTCCACCATGTGCCTTGCTCCGGCTATGTTTATGTCGATGTACTCGTAGTCTCCTCCTGGATACCGCCCTGTTTTCTCCCACCGCGACTTGCACAGACCTGCATGTACGTATAGTGTGCACATTAGTAAAATGTTCTTATATTTTAGAGGATAGTAATCTTGGACATTATGACTAATTTATTAGGGAATTATAACGTTTCAAATCATGCTGATGCAAATGCATTTAGACAGGCAAGTACGTAATGATTGATGAATAATTCAAGGCTATCACTATTACCAAAGTAATTTCTTTGAGAGGATCCAAAAGTTTTACAATACTTTCTTTTTTGATAATTAATCTACAAGAATATCAAAACAATCATCATTTATTATAATCAATTCATTATTTTTTTATTATAATAAATCCCATATGAATATGACAAATGGTGTTGACGTGGCTTAAAGAAAAATAGCTTTGGCGAGAGTGATGGCCAATTTTAATCCCATCGTTTTATCTTTGCAGAAAAACTTTGTAGAATAAACCACTAGCACAAATATATACTCAATTGATTAACAAATTACTCCTAATAACCATAGATAAAACAATGTAATTAGAGAAAGATTAAGTAGTTGAAAATGGAACTAACCAGCATCATAGCCTTGGTCTCTCAAATAACCCATCAGCCTCCTTTTGAACCCATCTTTCAACCCACTGCCACTGGTCCCTCCAACCACCCGGCATCCCGTCTCAACCACACCGCGGAGGCTCTCCACTGCCTCGCTGCCGCCACCATCATCGCCGTCGCCCGCCAACAACCTTATCAACCTCTCCCTCCTCTCATCAACCCACCCTTCACCGTCACACCCCTCCTCTTCTTCATTCCCATCATCATGATCATGATTATCATTATCATGACCATCTCCATGAATGAAAGAATTGACGAGATCCGACAGATCCCCGCTTCCACCGCCCGACTCCTCCTCCGGCCAGTACTCGCTGCTGCTGCTCTCGCACCTCGCCGCCGCCTGGTCGAAGGCTGCTGCCACTCTCTTGAACTTCATCGACATGTGGGTTAATGTAATTTTTGAAAATGGGAGGGATTCGATTTGATCGGGTCAATTTATAGACTGAGGGAGTGAATGGATTGATTGTGAAGGCGATGTGGTGATGATGGCGATAAATGTTGTCATCTTTTTCACATCTTTAATTTTTATATGAGGGATGGGGGGTGCTTGTGTTTTGTGTTATGATTAGGGGAGTTGCGAATGAATGTGACGATGGACCTGGACGGGTTCTTTGACGAGATTCTCTCTTAATCTTTCCCACTACAACGTCGTTTTTAATTACTTTATTTTTTTGAGGAAAATGTTAACGATGATGAACACTTTTAAGTGTAAACCTTTGTCTTTCAACTGGGATCCACGTGATTTCCAAATAATTTTTCCAAATTAATGGATGAGAGATTGCCTGAAAAAATAGCTGTTAAAGCAGTTATCCATACCATTTTTCTTTGGGGAAATATGCCATGTTTTTTTTTATTACTATTGTTTCATATTTTTGTATTTGTTTTATTATCCAATGAAACAAAAACTATTTATTTTCTTGTATCAATTTTAGTTTGTGTTTTTCAAATAGATAAAACAAAACCTAAAATAAACAACTAGAAAAAATGTTGTTCTTTTTCCGTTTGTTGTTTTATGTGGGTATAATATCTACGATTTATTTATAACATCATTTTATTTTATACCAAAAAAGGTTCCTGCTGTAGTCAATATGAAATAATCTATTGTAGTGTTTTCTCTACCACATATTTTTTTAAATCATTTTTTCAATTTTTTATTTAAATTTCGAACTTGTGGTGAGATCTTCCCCTGCAACAGGTTACTTCCTATTCTGTAGCAAGGATACTTTGTCATATTTTATAAAATAATTTTAATTTTCGTTATTGAATTTCGTGTTTTGGTTATTTATTTTGATTTTCATAATTTTAAAAAAACAACCCCTAATAATGTAAGCTCACACAAAAGCTAATACTCCCTTTCTCTCAAAATGATCTGAAGATTTTGATCTGACATACGTATTGATACAAAGTTTGACACGTGTATAACGACGATCAAACGTATTTTTGTAAATTTATCGTGAACCATTAATGATTGTTTGTGTAAGTTACGTACTTCAGCCTAATGCATGTTGCGGGTCGACGAGTAGACATGATTTGATATGAAAACGAGATTTATATATATATATATATATATATATATGTTTTAATTATTATGAGACAGAGAGAGTATCTCTCTTCCAATTTGCACAACTTTAAGCAATGTCCTTATCCGTTATGAGAATGCAGTAATTTTTCCAGACTTTCATTAGTAACCTAACCTTAACAAGAATCAAACCATTGTACATCACTATCAAACTAACATCAAAATACAGTTACGATGTATTCTAAAAAAAAAAAAAAAAAAAAGGTTATTGTGTGCAGACTACTGTACGCATCGAAATCACCCCTTACGCATCCAATTAATACCACATGGCTTTTTGCCGTATATATACTTCCCTTAATCTAAGCAATCATTATAAATATATAATACAAACGTAACAAGTTTTTTAATTGGTAATCCATATATTCATCTTTTATTGATTTATAATTATCCATATGTGATTTTTTCATTGATAGATTACACAATGAGTTAATTAACATCATTAAAAGTTTTTTTTATCAAATATATGAATGATTAAGTAACTGTGTGAAAACTTGGAGCAACAATATTAGTATAAAATTTTTATTTGATCGATTATGACATGAATAATCACATTAAAAAAAATTAAGTTTTTATATTTTATTAACTCATTACAATAATATTTATAGCTTTATGTATTATCCAATACTAGGAGTTTTTTATAATTGAACAATGCATGAATAATCGATAAATTAATGTTTATAAAACACAATATAACTACTTAATCTAAAATGAATTATTGTTATTAATACAAAAATACATGTAGTCGTCGTATTCATGTAACCGACCTCACTTGATGGGATAAAGGTTTGATTTGTTTTTATTATTGTTGTAATAGAAAAATACAGTATAATGGAATATATTACAAAGTAGATCGAGAGTTATATATCACAAGTAGAGATCCAGTATTTGTAATGGCATGCATTTTGGTATGGTTTGTTCTTGTTCTTAATGATATCAAAAATTATTTTTTTGATCAGATTAGAGATCACAAATTAAACTATCATTATCGTCTAACAATAATTTTGTAAAAAAAATTATTTGTTCATCTTGCGTAAACTTCAAAATATGTTCCATTACTATCTTTTTTGGATGTAGGGAATACTAGTTTGTGATCCGTACAATTATATACAAGACAAATATAATTAGATTTGACCAATATGAGTTTGAAAAAATGATAGAAAGTGAGAGTTATAACCTAGAATTTGATAGGATTAAAAAAAAACTTTATTAAAAGATATATATACATATATATGTGTGCATTTTATTAGGTATGTTAATATTATCACTTTTATACTATATTTATTTTATTCCAAAAAAATAATAATTACTATTTGATTTGATTAAAAATAAATCATACAAGTGATTCACTCTCTAAGAATAAATAATTAAATCTAATATCCGATAAAACTACAACACCTTACACTTAATTTCAACTACATATGGATTTCAAGGTTTTGGCTTCTCAATAAAAAAATGTATGAGATAAATTTTTTTATTCACCATTCTGTAATGTATGTGATCTTTTTCTCCGGTTAAAGTGAGTGAAGATATGCTCAATTAATCCAATGATTCTTTTTAACAGAATTGATGATATAGACATGTATTATCTCTGTTCATATTAATATTGTTACGTATTGATTCGATATGAGAATTTATGTGAATGTTTAACATATATAGATTTTGATAAAAAAATAATATTTTTTTTTGTGATAATGAAGTTTATTGTACCAGTTGAAACATGAATCTGTGGGTGTACGGTATTAAATGAGATTCATTTATTATTTTTTTATGTTAAAATATTATAAAAAAAGAAGAAAAAATTACCTTGAGGTATTTCCTAACCAAGTTAATTCCCATAAAGTACCCACTTCTTTTTTTTTTTTTCACCAAAGTACCACCTCTACTTTTTTTAAAAAAAATAAAAAAATAATCAAATCTGTAGTTTTCTGTTTTGACAGATTATATCTTTACCTTCAAAAAGAAAAAAAAAATGAAATTTGTAGTTTCCCGTTTTGATACATTATCTTTTAATAAATGATCAATCCTGTCTTTGTCTCCAACGATCAATATATTGATCAATCTCATTGATCAATTCATCATCTGACGACAGATTAGGTTGATTCATCTATCAATATTAGTATGAATCATGCGCTTTGTAGTCGGTTTGTTGTCGAAACATCGAATCTTCATATTGTGCTTTGTCATCTGTTCGTCGTAAGTTCGTTTTAAGTTTGTCGTCCGGTCATCGTAGTCATCGTCCTTAGTTTCGTCATCGTCGTCGTTAGTTCTTCGCCGTCGTCGTTGGTAGTACTTCATCGTCGTCAGTAGTTCGTCGCCGCCGTCGGCGTCGTCTTCGTTAGTTCGTCATCGTCATTGTTTGTTCGTTGTCGTCATCGTCGTCGTTAGTTCGTCGTCATCATTGTTACTTCGTTGTCATCGTCCTCATCGGTAGTTTGTTGTCATGTAGTCGTCGTCGCCTTCATCGTCAGTTCATCGTCGTCATCATCGCTAGTTCATCGTCGGGAGTTCATCGACATCGTCGTAGTCGTTAGTTCGTTGCCATCATCATCGTTAGTTCGTCGGGTCGGGAGTTCCTCGACATCACCGTCGTCGTCAGTTGGTTGTTGTCATCGTTGTTGGATTTAAAAATAATTGATTTTTAAAAAATTGAATTTTGGATTGAATCATTGCATTTGTGGAAAGGATTTCCTAATTGATTATGGGGTACCTATGGGAATGAAATAATAGTGGCTTATTTTTTGTGTAATTTAAATTGCATAGGGGAACCTATCAAGACTTCTAAAAAAAAAGATAATATTTATTTTTGGACTATCCAAATAAAAAAATATAGTAATTAATATGGAACGAAGAGAGTAATATTTTGTCCAAATCTATACTATCTACTAAGCAAATAGAGGAGGTTTTGTCTTCAACTGAGATCTTTTGATCTTGACCGTTTAATTTTTCATCCAACGGTTCCGATTGAATGTTAACAAATTAACAATAAAATACAATCATTAGTAAAAATAAAAGAGAAAGATTAATTCAATAAAATTTATAGTCTATATTTTGATTAAATTTTAAGATATAAAGATTTAATTTAAGTATCTATCAATCTACGATTAATAATAAATATCAATTTCAACAATCAATAAAATAACGAGAGGACAATATATTTCCTTTGCAAAATATTTGACAAATAAGATGATTAATAACTAATATTACTTGATTATTATTATATCAATTAAAAAATTGTATCATATCCTTTAGTTATCGTAAAATCAATATATATTTTTTTATATTTTTATTCCGTGTATTACTGTACAAATGGATAGTAATATAAACTGCGTGCTTTTCTTTTTTATTTATCAGCTTGCATGATCATGGCTCACATCTTCTAATTGATCGGAACTTCCTTACCGAAAAAAGCAAATGTGGACAGAAATGATGGAGATATTCTCGGTAGTATTTGATGGGATGTGGAAAACAGTCTGTGTAGCAAACTGCCCAAGAATCCAATAAGTCAATGACTCACACAAGGCGGAGCATTTAACCAGCTACGGTGAGCTAGCTAATATGGCCCAAATTGCTACTCATTTCGTAACGTTTCAATTTTATATATATATCGATATAAAATTTGATATGTATATAACGATGATTAAATTTATTTTTTTTAAATTTATCGTGAAACATTAATGGTTGTGTGAATTATGTACTTGAACCTAACATATGTTGTGGGATGATCAGACATGATTTAATATAAAAACGAAACTTATATTTATGAATATAGAATAATACAAAATACATATATGTTACAAAATATGTGGGACAGAAGGAATAGTTGATAACCAAAATTTGCTATTTTAGAAATAAAAAAGATGATGTCTTGTCCCGAAACGATAGGGAGAAACCTATAACACTATGACGCGAGACATTATAGGTATATAGATGACGTTATGGGTCATAACGGTGTACAAGTTAACGTAGCCCATCATCTTCATCCTCAGGCAAAGTCTTTCTCCCTTCTCATTTTTCCATCGCGAAGCGGAATCACTCGGCCGTCTTCTCCCCTTTCCAAACATCAAAATTAATCACTCAAAATCATTAATTTTTTTTCCATAACGTCACGCTATTTATGCTTGTACTCGCTAAAACTTGAATAAAATGCTAATCAAAACATTGACTAAGATGTTATTTGTACAAGCAAGATTGAAAGACATCGAAATGTATACTTGTATTCCCAAAAACTCGAATAATGTTATAAAAAATGTGATTTAGGACTAGAAAAATAAGGAGTATTGTTTATCAATTCAAAAGTGATTTGAAATACAACAACTACAGCCCTATTTATAGAGGATCGTAGGAGATTACTTCACAGTGATGAATGTCACGATACAATGAATACTTTACAACGAAGTAAAAGCTTGTGCAATTATTGATGTTATCGATTTCGTCCTTATTTACTTGACGTTATGTATGCGTATTATTATTCCTTTCTATCCTATTACTCATGTTTATCTATATATATTATATTATAACACTATTCCTTGGAATATGAGCACTGGTTGGGTGCTACCTACTGCGTCCTTAAAACCTTGCCATGAAAAAATCAAGCAAAAAAACATGATCGAAGGAAATAGAGTACAATCTCCCCCTGGAGTGCGCATCACACCTTAGGCAGGAAGTTCGTTGAGACGCCGTAAACCAATCTTGTACCTCAACTGCTTAAAAGAAGATTTAGGAATCGCCTTGGAAAATAGAATAGCTGGTTGTTGAACGATTGGATCTGTTGAATGCAGATGACTCCTTCATCTTGAAGGTCGTGAGTATAGAAGTACTTTAGATTGATGTGCTTCGTTCTATCACCCTTTATAAAGCCTTTCTTGAATTGTGCAACACAGGCGGCATTGTCTTCATAGATCACAGTAGGTGTTTCGATGTCGGAGATTCTACATGATTGTTGGATATGATGGATCACCGATGTGAGCCATACAGATTCTCTACTGATATCGTGTACAGCAATGAAGTCCGAGTGATTTGAAGAAGTAGCCACGAGCTCTTGCTTTGTGGATCTTCAAGATATAGCTGCATTATTATACGTAAACACATATCCCGTTTGAGACCGGACCATCCGTGGATTTGATAAGTATCCAGCATCGACGTACCCGACGAGATCAGATTTAGACTCCCGAGAATAAAATACAAATAAAATATCTTAAAAGCCTCAATAACAAATAAAAAAGGCTAATAAATATCATAAACCAACCTCAAATCTTTTTAAAACACAATAAACTATCAAAAGAGTCTTGAAATGATCTGAAAAAACTCAAAAACACATGAAAAGATTAAAAACACCATAAAATAAATCCCATGTTAGTCGTCCCGCTCAAATAGCGCACAATGTGCTTGATTCCATTGCAATGCCTACGAGTAGGTGCAGAGCTAAACCTTTCCAACAAGTTTGCCGAGAAAGCAATGTCTGGTCTTGTCTAATTGGTTGGGTACATCAATGCACCAATAGCACTAAGATATGGCATTTCAGGGCCTAGAAGAACTTCATTGTCTTCCTTAAGCCGAAATGGATCTTTCTTAATATCAAGGGAATGAACCACCATGGGTGTGCTTAATGGATGTGCTTTGTCCATCCTAAATCGAGTTAGAACTTTCTCCGTATATGTCGATTGTTGGATAAGTAATAATCATAATTGAACAGATTGCAATCATGGTAATTGATTTGATTATAATATGTTTCTGTAATTAGAGATTAACAAATCTCTCGGATCCTATATTCACGGATCCTTTGTATTATATATGTAAATGGGTGCTAATGAAACAATACGGTGATTCAAACCAAATACTTCAGTCTTTTAATAAGGATCCTTGTTGATAGGTGTTTCACCTGTATACCAATGCAAAACTTTGTTTTGTCGAGTTCTTTCATCTCGAACTCTTTCTTTAAATAATCACGGGATTCCGTGATCTCATTGGTTGTACCGATTATGTTCAAATCGTCAATATATACAGCGACCATGGCAAAACCATTAATCAATTTCTTGATAATTATACATGGACAAACTTTATCTTTCACATACCCTTCCCGCAATAGATATGCACTAAGTCGAGTGTACCATATTCAGCTGGACTGTTTCAATCCGTATAAAGAGCGTTGTAGCTTAACCGAATATAGACTTTGTGGTACTAAAGAACTCGGCATTTTGTACCCTTCAGGGATTTTCATGTGAATATCAGCATCTAATGAGCCATAAAGGTATGCCTTAATAACGTCCATGAGATACATATCCAAGCCTTCTTTGGGTGTCATACTAATCAAGAAGCGAAACGTAATCCCATCCATTACAGGAGAATGCATTTGTTCATAATCGACTCCAGGTATTTGTGATAACTCTTGGGCAACTAGTCGTGTCTTGTGTCTCATAATCTCATTTTTCTCGTTGCGTTTGCGTACAACATTTATAACCGAAAGGTTTATTGTGTCTTGGAGTTCAGACTATACGCCCAAACACATTTTGTTATTGTAACACAATACTCATTGAATGCTCATGAAGTAAACTCGGCAGCACTATCAAGCCGAATCGTTTTAATTGGGTGATCAGGAAATTATGCTCTTAAATTAGCAAGCTGTCGTGCGAAGGTCATATTCCTTGTGAAAAAAAGGCAAACGTGAAACCATTTGATCGATGCATCTATTAACACCATGAAATATCGAAATGGTCTACATGATGGGTGAATAGACTCACATATATCGTCTTGAATCCTTTCTAAAAATAATGGGGATTCTACACCAACCTTTATTATGTATGGCCTTGTGATCATTTTCCCAAGCGAGCAAGCAGTACATGATAAGTCATTATTGCTATGGACCTTTTGGTCATTCAATGGATGACCACGAGATGTGGATATTATTTGGCGCATCATATTTACTCCTGGGTGACCTAGTCTTTCATGGCATAATTTGTTTTCATCAGTGAACGACTTTGGGTTCACGATGACATGAGTTTCAACAAGTTTAATTGCTATGAAGTATAATTCAGAGTAGAAAGCAGAAAACTTTTCAACTACGTTCTTTGTAGATAAAGTGGTTGATGTAATGTGGAGATACTCTTTGTCATTCTCATTAATGGTTTCCATGTGGTAGCCATTCTGTCTTAGATCTTTAAACCTCAATAAATTCCTTTTGGATTTGGGACAATATAGAACCCTTGCGAGCTTTAGGATGGTGCCATTGTGTAAAGCAATTGTTACTGCACCAAATTCTACAATAATATCAACAGTTTCTGATATAGTATCAACACTCGACCTTGCACGAGTCAAAGACGAGAAGAAGTTAGGTTGCTTGAAGTTGTTGTGCGTTGTAGCACTATCTACTATGCAAGATTTTCTTTATTCATCGGAAAAAGAATATAGTACATTAGCATAGTGTACACCGAAGACAAGTAAGATACTAGAAAATAAAAACATAACAGGCACATCTATGGTACATATGATACATATGAAAACATATTGTATATATGAAACAACTAAGGTGGCTGGCTATGTCCTTAATCGAGAAAATCATCAGCCTCCATGTATGGAACATCATTCTCATTTTCAGGGGTACTGTCAAGATTTGTCTCGGGATTCTTTCCTTTCCCCTTCTGAGAAGTCTAGTATAAGTCGGTTAAATGCTTAGCAGTACCGCATGAGTTGGCCAAGTGACCAGCTATGCCGCATTTGAAGCAAACTGAATCTGGAACTTTACCGAAACGCCTCCTTTGGCCTTTGAAATTTCCGCGACTTATATGCTTGCCGCGCTTGTTGTTATCCTAGCCAGCTGGAATGGGATTGTTACCCTGATAACCTTAGTCGCATCTAAATCATTTGCCATGACCCTTTCCATGATAACCACGACCTATGCCTTGTCTGCTTTCCCCAACCATAAAAGGCCCAACAGTGTTGGCTTTGGGTACTGGGACAACGCCAGTTGGACGAGAGTCGTGCACTTGGACCAGCCGTTCATTCTGCTCTTCAACAATTAGAAGAGCATCCATCAAATCAGAGAACTTTTTAAAGTCCCTGATGCTATACTATTGTTGAAGCATCATATGATTAGGATGGAATGTCAAGAATGTCTTAGCAATCATTTGCTAAGTACTGCCCTCTGTTGTTGAGAAACAGTCTAATTGTTTCAAAAATCAAAACATTTGATAGACCAGAATGTATCTGTTGGCATAGTACTGCCCTCTTCAAGAATTTGCAATTGATTTCAGATGGAACTTAATCTACGGAATAAATATTCCTGAACAATCATACAACCTGACTTAGTTGTTTGATCAGAAAAATCGTGCTGATAACGTGTTATAAAACATGTGATTTAGAACGAGAGAAAATGAGAAGAAATATCGTTTTTCTATTAAAAAATGACTAGAATTGCAATGACTATACTCCTATTTATAGAGGGCCGTAGGAGGTTACTTTATATTGAAAACGTTCTGATACAATGAATACTTTACAACGAAACAAAAGTTTACGCAACTATTGACATCATCGATTTCGTCCTTATTTACCTAACGTTATGTATGCGCAATATTATTCCTGCTATACCTTTGCTCCTCTTTATCCACATATATTATATTATAACATAACAAATGAAATTGTATATTTTAGAAATAACAATAGATCTTATATGCTTTTAAAAAGAAAAAGAAGAAAAAGAAATAGATCCTATATGTAACTAGGCATGCTCGATTAATAAATGAACAAATTTGTATTGGAAGTAATCTACCTTGATGTACCAATACAAAATAGAAGGATTTTTGCCATCGAAATAATCAATCGCTAATTAATGTTTACGATCGAATTTCTGTCTCAAAATTCAATCGCTAACAGGTTTGTAAAATCCACAGGTACAACC
>JAOVYX010002043.1:0-12133 GCA_035668315.1 Drosera spatulata | reverse complement strand
AATAGTAATGGATGAGCTAACAATGGGCATTCAGGAAGAGGTACCGTGGTGTATGTTGTTTGTAGACGAAATTGTCTTAATTGATGAGACAAGAGACGGAGGGAATGAAAAGTTGGAGAGATAGAGGGAATGGTTGGAGTCAAAGGGGTTCAGGCTTAGTTAAACTAACACAGAGTACATGGAGTGTAAATTTGGTGTAGCCCTAGACGCATCAGACTCAATAGTTCAAATTGGTTCAGAGGTTATCCCAATGACATAATCTTTCAAGTATCTTGGATCAGTGATACAAAGAAACAGAGAGATTGATGATGATATAGTCCATCGCATCAGAGCGGAATGACAAAAAATAGAGAGAAGCATGTTCTATATAATAAGAGGATTTCCCTAAGATTAAAGGGCAAGCATTACCGCATGATGATAAGGCCAACATTATTGTATGGAGTAGAGTGTTGTCCCGTGAAGAAAGCTCTAGTGAACAAAATACGCGAGACAAGACTAAGATGGTTTGGTCATGTCATGCGTAGGGATTCCGGAGCTCCGATTGAACGTTGCGAATCTAGGGGGAGATCGAAAAAGCAATGGGGTGAATTTATTAAACAAAAACTAACCCTGCTCGGACTAACAACTGATGCTGCCCTCATTAGGAATGTTTGGTGTGATAGAATTAGAGTTATAGGATAGCTTTAGTACTATTTTATCTTATGATAAGGGTAAGTAAGAGTTGTTTGATCTATTGATTTATTTAGTTACTTACTTATTTGGTAATTTAGTAATTTATTTATTTGTTGTTATCTTTTGTCATTTTTTGGTTATGCATTATTATTTTCGGCTTCGTGTTTGTATTTGTTATTATGAGTGCATTTTATCTTTGCAAATTCATCTAATCTTTTATGTGATATTTAATGGTTTCTATATGTGTTCCTTTGATGAGGGCATTAGGAAACAGTCTCTTTGTTATTCGCAGCAGAAGTAAGACGGCATATATCCCGCTTTCTCCAGACCTTGTCCGTGATGGGATACCTGGGTAGTTGTTGTTGTATTACATGGATGGAATGGGCAGCGGAAGCAAGAAATTTACAATGATTGGAAAGTGAGCCTACAATGGGTGCGTAGTAAGGCTGATTCAGAAAGGAATGCAGTAAGGCTGTTTCAGAAAGGAATGCAATAAAACTAGCAGCATTGAGGTCATTAGTAAAGGGACAATAAGGCTTGGACATTTGGACTTCTATAGTAAGGAATGGCTTATCCAGGATTGCGTCTGTGTGAAAAAGGTTACTGCAGCAAGGTTGAAAGATAGTAAGGTTGGGTTCAGCAGAAAGGTCCATATGAATTTAAGGTTCACGTGTTGCCTTTTACATTGTTCCATGTCCTTTCCTGCATCAAAACCCAGAGGTCACGGATTTGTGAATATGAATCCAGGGTGGCATGAAAGTGATGTTTCAAAGAAAGGACGACTTCAACAATGGCTAGAAACTTGGGATTGCCTGTAAATACAAAGACAATGCCCAAGGTTTCATAACTTTTGAATTTTTGAATCTCCTTTACTATGAAAAAAAGATAAGTGCAGCAAGACTTCAAGTGAACTATATGAGAAGTTGATAGTTGAATATCCGAGCCACCTATTTGAAAGCAAGATTTGAATAATACTTGTGTTAGAAAAATGATTGCAAGAGGCTGTTTCGAGTCCCGTTGAGGAGAAGAAAAGATCTTGTAATTGATTTATATTGTCATTTATATATTATAAGGAGACTGGTTGATTATGAGAATAAAACAATCAAGGTAGTACTATCCTCTTGAAATATCACATTGATAGTCAAGAGAAGACTGGATTAAGGGATATAGCCATGTTTTAGCCATATACTTTAACCAGTATAAAAATTCTTTGTGTCTCAATATTACTGCTTTCTTTACTTTAACTGCTAATCAACTTCGACATACAATAATCTAAAAGGAACCAGTATTGCTACAGTAAGGTTCTGCATTACTACAATAAGCTTAAAACAACCTTACCGTCTAACTGACGAGACTATTCATCTTCCCCTCTAGTCTCACAGCATGCTATATTGGAACTCTCAATTGGTATCAGAGCGAACCTTTCTAGGCCTAACAGCTCTTGGAAAGGAACTCTATCTTTTTAGCTTGCAAAGAAGTTACTAATATCAGTTTTAAGAATGCCATGTGCCAGCAAAGTCTGCATCCTATATGATGCTCATTCTCCTTTGTTCAAGGATCACAACTTCAATTATTGGAAGGCCAGAATAATGTTTCATTTTGATCAAGCCGATGAACGAATGAGAAAGACTGTCCTTGAAGGGAGATTCATCCCTATAGGTCCTTCTTTGGATCCAAATGATAAAGGAAAAATTGTTCCCAAAGAGGAAAAAGATTTCTCTAAGGAGGACAATGAACTTATTTAAGTTGACAAACGTGTCTTAGGGATTATTGTAAAATCCCTAGATAGTGATATGCTTGAACTGGCTATACATTGTAAAACAGCAAAGGAGGTATGGTATGCCTTGATTTTGAGAAATGATGGCACGGATGAAATCCATGAGAATTACCTGAATCTTCATATTCAACAATATGAACTCATTAAGATGAATAACAATGAGACATTGATAGAGTTCTTTAACAGATTTAACATTCTTGTCAATACTCTAAGAGATCTTGGGGAGAATATTTATTCTCAAAAGGTTAACTTGAAGTTTCTAAGGTGTCTCACCCTTGAGTAGGACACCAAGGTTATTGTCATAAGGGAGTCCAGAAAAACAGACCAAACCACCTTATCTAACCTTTATGGTGCCATGTTTACTTACAGCTTGGAGATTGAGCAGGGGAAGACCCAGGTGATGGACCAAAACAAGAAACTTTATTGAGGCTCAAAGCTCAAATCAAAAGTTCAAAGGAAAGGGTTGCTGCAGAAGAGACTTCCGACTCAAAGTCAGAAGCCTTAAGTGAGGAGTTGACCATGCTGAACAAAAGATTCAGAAAATACTTCAAAAAGAAGGGAAGGCCTAACAAAGACACTCGTGCATCAAGAGACTCTGAGCTCACCTGCTATAACTGCGATAAGGTAGGGCACTTTGCTGCTCAGTGCAGGAAACCTCCAAATAACCCTGTTGCAAAGAATAAACTAGAGCAACTACCTCAAAGAAAGCCTTTCAAAGAAGTTAAGGCTCTGGCTGTAAAAACATGAAGTGATACTGAGTCAGACGATGATGATGTAGCCTTAGAAGCCTCCTCCAGAGCTCAAAAGTTACTCATGTGCCTAATGGCTCGAAACAGTGATAAGGCATATCATCTTGACATTGACACCATCTCTAAGGGAGAGATGAAAGAAATCTTTCTCAAACTCACTGAGAAAACCTACAACTTGAATAGGAATTTCAAGGTTCTAATGAAGGAGAGAAATAGATTGAGAGATGAGCTTATAGTAGCCAATGAATTGGCTACTGAAGTTGACAAGCTCCATTCTCAAAGGATCCAAGAGAAACTTAATTCTACCTCTGGACTTCTCGTAGTCACTGAAGCTGAGGTGATCCACCTAAAAATGAGAATAACGAACTCAAACTTTAGATTGACAAGTGGAATGGAAGAACAAAAGATTTCAAAGAAATTCATTTTGTTCAAGTCAAGAACTCTAGAGTTGGTTTAGGCTCTAACAGTAAGGTTGAGACCTCTATGGAGGCTCAACCCATCAAATCATCCTCTAGCAGTAAGGTTGAGACTCCAAAAAGGTCTCAACCCTCCCAACCTTCATCTGATAAGGTGATGGATAACCCCATTCTACCTAAAGTCAAGAAGACAAATAAGTCCCCTTCTAGAAGTCACTCGAAGCACCCTTCTGCAAAAGGACAGCAGAAGAGTTCCAACTCTGTTGCCCAAGCAAAGTAGAAGAGTACTAAAGGGATTAAGCAAAGGAGACCAAGTAGAAGAAAGATACCTCAACTTTCCTCAAAATCCGCCTCTTCTATTTGTGTATACTATCCTTCCATAGGAGTATGGAATCAACCTTTGCCACACACAAGTTTGTGGCCAACATTGATTCCATACCCAACTGTACCATGAAAAGATGGTACTCTGCTGCACCACCAATACAGCAGCGTGAACCCTTCTATACCACTGAAAGCAGAAGAGTTCGCAAGTTACAACACATAAAGTCAAAGATTGTGTGCCATAAATGTGGGAAGGAAGGTCATAAGACCTATCACTATACTACCCCACCTAAGACCAATTAGATAGGATCAAATCTTGGGGACTGATGATCTAATTGAAATATCTTGCAGGAGCATTATAATCTAACATGGTATCTGGATAGTGGATGCTCAAGACATATAATTGGAGGCAAGGCCTTGCTGTTAGACTTCATAGAAGAAGAAGATGCCCAAGTAATCTGTGACAGTAAGGCAGGTAAGACAAAAGGCCATGGAACCTTGATACAGGTTCACTAGTCTTTAAGCATGTGGCCTATATTGAAGGACTTGTTCGTAACTTATTATCCATAAGTCAATTATGTGACAAGGGTTATGATGTATACTTCACCAAAGGCCTGTGTGAAATAAGGGATCTCAAATCGAATGAGATTAAGGTAATTGGGAGAAGACATGGCAATGTTTACATTATGAATTTCATGAACTCTTCACCCAATAGCACCACTTGCTTTTGCACAAATGAAACAGAAAAGACGCCATGGATTTGGCACAGGAGACTAGCACATTTAAATTTCAAAAATCTTTCAAAACTTGCTTCTCAGGATTTAGTTAGAGGCTTGTCAAAAGTTAAGTTTTGTAAGGACAAGCTATGTGCCTCTTGCCAACATGGCAAGCAAACAAAGGCAAGCCTTAAAAGCATCAATACTGATCAAACAGTAAGGGGCTGGAGCTGTTGCACATAGACCTTTTTAGTCCAGTAGAGGTTGAAATTCTAAGTACGAAGAAATACATATTAGTCATTGTAGATGATTACTTTAAATGCATATGGATTTCTTTCTACACAAGAAAAGTAACACATGTGATGTGTTAATAAGACATCTTAAGCCAATTTCAACCGAAAAGGGTCTAAAAGTTATTGCAATACGAAATGATCATGGAACTGAGTTTGATCAATATGGTTTTGATCAGTATTGCAATGACCATGGAATTAGTCATAACTTTTCTGCACCTAGAACCCCACAATAAAATATGGTTGCAGAAAGCAAGAATAGGACCCTAATAGAAGCAGGTAGGACAATGCTGTATGACTCTAACTTAGCTAAATAGTATTGGGCCGAAGTAGTAAATACAGCTTGTTATGTTCTAAATAGATGCCTTTTTGATAAACTGTACAACAAAACTCCTTATAAGCTTTATAAAGGAAAGACTCCATCCACAAGTTAATCTTTGGGTGTAAATGCTTTATTCATATAAATGATGAAGTAAGTAATGGAAAGTTTGGGTCAAAAGTTGATGATGGAATCTTTCTAGGTTACTCTTCTGTCAGTAAGGCTTTTAGAGTATTGAACCTCAAAACTAATATAATTGAGGAAACTATTCATGTCTTTTTTGATGAGTCTGACCATGCAGACAAGTAGGATGACACTGATGAAAATAGAGCACCGTATGTTGACAAAAATGATGAACAGGGCAAAGAAGAACAACATACAGCAAAAGAAGCTACAGAAGAGTCACCTGCAGTAGAGCGTCAACAAACTGCAAAAGAGTTGCATACAGAAGAGCAAATGTCAGCTGAGGATGATGCAAGAAAGAGAAGACAATAGACAGAAGATCATCCAGCTGAGTACATCATAGGTGATGCAAATGATCCAGGAAGAACTAGAAGGGCTACTGCAGCAGAATGCCTTTTTGCATGCTTTATTTTTGAAATAGAACCTAAGAAGATTGAAGAAGTCCTCAAAGATAGTGTTTGGATCAATGTCATATAAGAAGAACTCTATGAATTTAGGAGAATGAGGTATGACATTTAGTTCCTACACCTAAGAATTATCCTGTTGTAGGGTGCAAGTGGGTATTTAGAAATAAAAGTGATGAAAAAGGGACTATAATTAGGAACAAGGATGGACTTGTTTCCAAGGGATACTCATAGGAGGAAGGTATCGATTTTAATGAAACCTTTGCTCCTGTGGTTAGACTTGAAGCCATAAGAATGTTCTTCGTATATGCTGCTTATATGGACTTTAAAGTATATCAAATGGATGTTAAAAGTACACTCCTAAATGAAAAATTGCATGAAGAGCTATATGTAGAACAACCACCTGGCTTTGAGGATTATAAGTATCCAGGACATGTCTATAGGCTTGACAAGGTCGCAATGCCCTTTAAGGATTGAAACAAGTTCCAAGAGCTTGGTGTGAAACTTGTCAAATTTCCTGATTGATCATGGCTTTAAGAGAGGAAAAGTAGACACAACTCTTTTCATCAAGCATCACAAGGATCATATTTTACTGGTCTAAATTTATGGATGATATCATTTTTGGGAGTACTGTTGAGAAATTGTGTGATAGATTTTCTAAGCTCATGACATCTAAGTTTCATATGAGTCTCATGGGTGAACTTAAGTACTTCCTAGGTCTTCAAGTACAACAATGTGATAAAGACGCTTTCATAACCCAATCTAAGTATCTTAGAAATATGATTAAGAAGTTTGGTTTAGAAAATGCCTCTACAATGAAGACATCAATGAGCTCAACTATTAATATTGATAAGCATGAATGTGGAAAATCAATTAATCAAAAGTTATACAGGGACATCATTGGATCATTACTATACCTTATTACTAGTAGGCCAAAAATCATGTATTCCGTGCGTGTTTATGCCCGGTACCAATCCAATCCTAAGAAATCATACCTTACTACAGTCAAGAGGATCTTGAGATATCTCAAAGGGACTCCTGACTTAGGGTTATGGTATCCTAAAGAATCTGGATTAGAACTAATGGGTTTCTCAGATGCTGACTTTGCAGGTTGCAGAATAGATATGAAAAGTACAAGTGGTACATGTCAATATCTTGGTTCAAGATTAGTATCATGGTTCAGTAAGAAACAGTTAACTGTGTCAACCTCTATTTCAAAAGCAGAATACGTTGCTGCAGCAAGTTGTGTTGCATAGATCCTTTGGATGAAGTCCCAACTTCTTGAATATGGGCTAAGTATCCTTAAAACTCCTATCTATTGTGATAATACCTCTACAATTGCCATGTCTGAAAATCCTGTGTCCATTCTAGGACAAAGCACATAGATACAAGATATCACTTCATTAGAGTTCATGTGCAGAAGGGTAATGTGAAATTAGAATTCATACCTACTGAAATTCAAATAGTAGATATTTTCACAAAACCCTTAGAAGAATCAAAATATGTTTATTTTAGAGGAGAATTGGATATGTTTGATTTAAATGAATAAGGTATTAGTTCCTTAGGATGAACATTTCTGTAAATAGAGTGTCAAGCTACTGCACCAAGGTTCACACCTTACTATAGCAATGCTTGGGAATTACCTTACTGTAGCAAAGTTTATCCTTACTGTAGTAAGATGCGTTGCACTAACACTGAACAGTCACATCATTATGAGTATGTGAGTTATCGTCCCACGAGGATTTAGATCTAGCGACCGAAGTATGAATAGTGTTCCTTCGGTTAAACAATCAAATCGGGATAAAATGTTACTTGACACTAAGGATTCTACTTATTAAACTAAGTTAATCAAAATCAACAACACAATGATAGAGGATCGAGTTGTAGATGTTTTAGCACTTTTCTTTTGTTTGTTGAGTGTTATAAAGAGGTTTGAAATGTGTATGTGAATATGAGATTGGGGGATTTATGCTGTGGACCCCCTATATTTATATTTTTTACAAGGTAGGAAGATAGTTACATCTTTAGGAAATTTACTTAAAAAGATAAAAAAGAAGGTGAAGCAAACATGAGAAAGTTATGTTACATTCATTCAAGTTAATAAAAACAATGAATTAAATCCATGGATCCAATCAATATAGTATCTAAATCCACAAACTCTACATGCATTCCATGGTATACGGAATGCCAAAGGATATTTTCAGAATTAAAATTCAATATGGTATCAAAATTCACAAACTTTACATGCATTCCATGGTACGCGGAATGCCAAAAAATATTTTGAGAATTAAAAAATATCAATAGGGACATCTTGGGAATTAATCTTGGTAATTAATATTCAATCATCTACTAAATTAAATTAAATGAAAATTAATCTACTAAATTAAATATAGTAAAAGGTAAATTACTCTTTGCTTCCATTTGTTTCTGTGTATTTGTCGTTGTGGCTTTATGTTTTCATCCGTTTCGTTGTGCATCCGTTCCGCCTTGCCAAACCCGTCCTCTTCCCCTAATCGACTTTAAATTCACCCTTTCGAGTTAAGTACTACCGCCCGTCTCCTACTGTAAAGATCCAAAACATTTAAGATAATTTATTTTCTCAATTATTAATAAAAACAGTATATTACTGAACGTCGTAATTTATACAACGAGATATAAAATTTGTTTGTCGAAATTGAGACAAAAATATGCTAAATGCGGATCAAATAAACCCGAACACACAAATATAAGGAGCTTAATATCCCTTTTGATTTTTTAAAAACATCTCCCGCCACCATCTCCTTCTCTTTTCTTTTCACTCACCCCATCACATCCACCCCACTCTTCTTCCCACTCACTTCATCACTTCAACCCCTCCTGTCCATTGCTTCTCCTCTCTTCTCCCTCACATGAACATTAGGAGAAGACCAAGGCAAGCTAATCATCTCTTCCAACAACCACCGGAGGCACCTCAAGCAACAGTCATCATTCGTTGGGGTCGTCGTTGCCACCATTGGTTTAGGTGAGGGAAGGTGAGGTTCTTAATTAGAAATTTTGTGAAAATTTATAAGCTCTATGATAAATTTGAATTTTAATATATGTAAAAACCTCACATGTCTAGTTTGTGATGAAGTTGATAGATCATGATTTGGAGTTATGAAGCTTAAAGAATAAATCAAAACATGCAGATATATCAATCTATAAAAACTGATTATAGAGTTGACTTTGTGACTTGATCTTAAATTACACAGAAAGACTTAGAAAACGAGCCCTATATCAATGGAAATCCCTTGAAGTCTAGTTTTCAGAACAGTTTTAAAATCCAGATTTGGAGTTGTATGTGAGGAGTTATGAACTGATTAATGAACAAAGGTTAAATTATCTGATCTAGCAGAAAAAATATAAAATTGAACGAATAAACTGTTATTATTGGTAAGGTTTCATAATAGAAACTTTAATTCAATGAAAATATTATGAAGTCTAATTTATGTAGAGTTTTACGAAATACTTTTTGGAGTTGTATACAAGAAGTTATAGATTTAAATATGTCGAAGGGTCAAGTTGGATAGAATCTGAAAATGAACCGTTTTGACCCGAAACAACTCCAAATGTTGACAAACACTTCTAGTGATGATAAATGCATAAAATCATCATCATGGATTATCAAAATAAGTATCAAAGACTTTTCTCAATGCTTGGCATGTATCACCACATAATATTACTATGACGGTTTTTTCAATAAGTATGAACAAATATACTTAACTCCATAACATGAACAATCATTCATAAGGGTGTTTCTTAATACGCGTATCCTATTATATTATAGGACTTGAAGACACTGCTAGTTGTCACTTAAGGACGAGGCTGAACGTGTGCATGTGAAGAACTGTGACAAAAGATAACGTTTAGCTTTATTGTCTGTGACGATGCATATTATTATACCCACGGTATAATAATATGCATTGGAATCTTTGTACGTAGTCACTAAATCTCAAATTATACACATATAAAGTGTTTACAACAACCTAATGGCCAGCTAGTGGAACATCGCGCTGGTTTAGAGGGCAGGAGTCGTCGTCTGGAGGTGGTTGAAACGGAGGAAAAGCTCTACCAGCCTCATTCTGACATGTAGAAGGATTCTCGTCCATCTTCATGAACAAGAAGGCCATCTGCTACTCCAGCCTGGCCTGACTCTGTCGGAGGGTGACTACTTCTTCCTTAAGCTGATAATAATCCTCCGGAATCCCCCGAGAGCTCTGCGATTGACTCATGGATGAAGAGCTGAGCATGGATCGGGGGTAAAATTGGCTCGCAGCCGAGCTAATGCCATATAGCCTTCCCTTGTCGGTCCGAGAGACCTCCAAGAAAGTTCGATCAGCCATGGCGTGAAACTGTTGTTAAGTAACCTCGGGATCGATAGACTCATCCTTCTGCGACTCAGGCTGCTGACCGAGTCGCTCAAAATATGAATCTTACATTAGATAATTGTAATGTATTAGTAATGTGAAATGTAATAAAAATTGTATTTAATAAATAAGGAGCGAAAGAAAAGATACACGAAGCTGTGTCACAGGCTCGTCAACTAGCGGAATGTCCGCTATAGACTTCCCGGCCTGAATGGTCTTTACAACGCCAGAGGCATCCGACTTCTTATGAGTCTGGATAAAAACCTCGGAGCCCATGACCTTTCGCTTCAAGGCCGTCTCCTAAAACAATTAGAGCAAAACTATGAGTTTATGATTTTTTTTTAATGAAATGATAAAACACGTATAAATCATAAATATACCAAATGAAAAACAAAAGAAGGAAAACTTACCATCCTCTTCCCGATGGCGAAGGAGGACACACTGCCCTAAGTATGTGTCGCGGTCCCCTTCGCCCGGTTCTGCTGGGCGATGTCGGATTTCGTCTGGAAATCCTCACTCGTGCACTGCCTCTCCAAGAGCTCCATCTGAAGCTCGAAGGGCATCCACTGTAGGCTGTCGAATTGTCTCTCAATGATAGCGATTCGAGCCTCGTCGAAGATGTTTGGGAAATGACTTTTCAACGTCGCCTCCCATCCAGCGTGTACCCGTGCATCGAGTGATGGATCCTAGCTATACTGTGCCTGAAAGAAACAATAGAACAAATGAATATCTTTTTAGTGCATTTATATATATCAAAATAAAATTAGAGATAACATAAAAAAGGGATTTCGGGTTCGTACCGAGAACCAACTGAACATGCGATCACGTGCATGTAGTGGAACCTCCGAATAGGTAGTCCACAACGCCTCATAAGAGGCGGTGAATGATGCAGTGACTGTCCTGACTATATCACTATGATAAAACCTGCAAAATAGCTATCCAAATACACATAAGGATTTGAAAAATGCGTCTATATTAATGACGTATAAATATAAAATGTATATACGAGAAGTAAAAAGGGGGAGATAACATTAAAATCTTACCAATGTGTATCTGGATGTAATGGAGAACTAGGATCGATATTCGGTAGTCTACATCCACTAGCATGGGAGGACGATGGCCATGTTGATGTAGAAGCACTAACTGATCATGACCGTGCTTTACATCGGCCTTGATATTGAACTGATCAGGCTGGGGCTCTTCTAACGTCGCTGGAACATGAGATTGCATGGGACTCTCAATGCTCCTGGAGATGCTCCTGTCAGAACGACGATCCTATGAACTAGTGCCGCGTCCGCTGGATTGTCCACGAGAAGCACTACGTCTACCCCTGGAATCACCGGATGACGACATATGCGAACATATAAGGAAAAAATGTTAATCTAATACGTAGGAAACGCATGGACTAACTGATCATGACCGTGCTGACGTCGCTGGAGCCTTAGATGGCATGGTACTCTCAATGCTCCAGGAGATGCTCTTGTCAGGACGACGATCCTATGAACCAGTGCCGCGTCCACTAGATCATCCATGAGAAGCACTACGTCTACCCCTGGAATCACCGGATGACGACATATGCGAACATATAAGGAAAAAATGTTAATTTAATACGTAGGAATACAACCGATATGATTGCGTATGGTACAAAGACATAATTCATTACGTTAGGTAGTTCTTGTTCTTTACATATTTATTTCAAATGTTAAGAAACGATCATTCCCCCCCCCCCCTCGTCATTGTCATCTTCATCATCATTTTCAGACTCCTCTTTGGCTATGTCTCTTGTTGTGTCTTTCTCTTCTTCCTCCTTCTCCTCCTCCTCCTCCTCCTCCTCCTCCTCCTCCTCCTCCTCCTCGCCTATCTCATCATCTTCATCATCATTGTCATATTCTGTTTCTTCC
>JAOVYX010002042.1:0-12133 GCA_035668315.1 Drosera spatulata | reverse complement strand
TATTTTATATCCCGGCCCCCCCCCCCCCCCCCCCCCTTTTTTATCCATAAATGGCAATTTTGATTACCGAGGTAAGGGACATAGCACTTTGAAGCTTTTTGGTTGCAATTTTTTTCTTCTCTTTTTCTTTCTTTCCCTTTTTTTTCTAGCCTAGAGCATTCTGCAGTAACCAAAAACAGCATGAGGGTTACCATGGAAAAACGGATATTTACTAAACATAAAAGTTTTTTTTTTTTTTTTGAAAAACTCACACCATGCCCCCTATAATCGGTGGATAAGTGAAAAGGTGGCATAAAGGGGGATCATGGAGGTTTTTTTTTTTTTAATTTTTTCAAGTGTCTAGCTACGGTTCAAATCACCACTTAAGCGCTATCTGCACATGAAAAAGGTCATCTCATAGGAATGTACTATAATGATGTTAGCCAAGATTCAGGACTTCCTTAGAGATAATATTCAAATTACATGTATTAGTGCAACATTTGTCATGACATAAATCATCATTTTACATTACTCAAGCCATAGATTTAAAAGCAAGTTTTTTTTTTGTTGTTTTTTTTTTTTTCATTTTCAAATTTTTTTTATAACTCTAATAAAGACTCTAAATAAAAAAACTCATCAGCCCTTAAAATTCTCCTAAGGTAAAACATTATATTGTCCACAATATAAATAAAAATCAAGCACAGAGGACAAAAGAATATCTGGTAGCTAAGGTTCATCCGATAAACATCCAAAGTTTCTGAACTAGTTTTATTAATCTCGAATCATGTCATCTATCCTACTTTGAAACTCAAGGATCGTACGAATATGGTTGACCTCACCTGCTATGGACTCCTGCGCTAGCTTCATCTCTTGGAGCAGTTCCATCATCACTCTTTGGTTTTCTTGAAGCTCAGTTATGTGACGCCTCAAGTTGTTCAAACTGTAAGGTGTAGGAGCCACCGTGGGATTGTTCGTGTCAACAAACTACTCATCTATGTCCTCGATCCATCTATTTACACTTACTACGCTCATTTCTCTTCCACTTGGTAAGTTAGTGTTCGACATCTGACAAAACATAACATGATAGTAAAAATTAGTCCCTCTCACTCTCTCACACACATAATATATATATGAAAAAGAGAAGACAAAAGAAAACATACATACAAGCATAATTAAGTAATGAAGGAATGAAAGGTGATGATCACATGGAACTAAGTTCATTACTTATGTTCGTGAAACATATGGTACGAGCATGGAGGGAATTTAGAAGAGTCAATAAAAAGAAAACCAGAATGCATAAAACTGAAATATTCATACATCTCTAGAAAAAAGAACAACTGACTCTAAATAAAAAACACAAATGGAATGCCTAGCAATGACCAACCTCCCCTAAGGTAAGACAAAGTGCAGTCTCAATAAAAAATACAGACTCATGAATCTAGACTGACTACCTATGAAAATTCACATAGGAGGAGGCAATGGTGGGAATCTGCTGTCTAAATAATCAAAGATACGACGCTAGAAGTCGTCCTGGCTCTGCTGCATAGCATCCAAACGCATAGTCACGTCAGCATGTAAGTCGGCCACCTCTCGATGTAGTGACTGATAAGCAGTGTACCAGTCCATGGGAGGTGTAGTGAACTGCTCATGTGCAGCTGGGTCAGAATGGCGTGAAGTAGATTATCATAAATGATGTTAATGCTGGGACTGGTGCGAAGATTACGACATATGTGGCTGATGGAAAGGTTGGGGAAGATCTGCCTGAGGCTCACTTATGGCTGCATCCCCCTCTGAATCCTGATCCTCATCATCCTCAGCCTAATCATCATCATCATCAAGGTGAGAAAATCCCAAGTTCCTCCGAACTGAGAGTGTAATGGAACTGGAAGGCAAAGAAAGTCGCCTGGGGTCCTCACCAACTCTAGCCGTCAAATAATAGACCCCTCTGTCTACTGATATCATCCCGATGCGGATGAAGCTATCAATGTCAAAAGATTGGCGAGTACGCTCTGATAGTGACGCTACAGCCGATAGGTCAAACCCAAAGTGCGCAATGAATGGTGTAAGTAGCCCACCGATACGTATAGACGCAGAAGCTCTGTCCCCTTTAACTGACTCGATCTTCTCCACGAGCATGTATCCAGTACTGAGGTACGGATACTATGCTAGAGAAATCAAGTTTTACAAAAGCACAAAAAATAGACCCGGCTCCTTCTGGGAAATAGCACCCTGGCTACTCTTGGTAGCCAGCAATGTATAGGCAAGGAACCAATGAAGAGTGTGCAACACTGGGTTCCTAATCGCTGAGCTCTTGCTGTTGTGGGGGTAGTAACCTGCAGTCAATGTCAGCTCCTGCCACAACGTCTGTAAGTACGGCACATAAACCCTCACATAATGTCTATAACCACCGGTGTGCACACGATAAACCCGCAGAACTCTGTCATACTCATCCTCCTCATCTCGTCCCCTAGCTGAAACGAGATACACTCCTCCATTGGATCATTAGCAGGTACAACTCCAACCGTGCTAGTCCATGTGCTCAAAATCTTTCTGACGAGTGACACGTAAGTGGGCCATCCCGTCAGCAAAGTGTGATACCATCCCAACTACATGATGGCACGAGTGATCTCTGGCCATAGCCTTAGGGTGACTAGATCACCAGAATGAAGAAATCGAGTGGCTGTGATAGTTCTAACCGTAATCTTGGTATGCTGGTCAGCATACTTTGCGGGAACCTGGGTAGCATCATGAGGATACGGCTCTAATACACACTCTATGGCGGTCGATGGACCCTCCCTGGATTGATAAACAGGGTTCTTCAAACGAGGCATTTTTCGGCAATAAGTGTGTATGAAACCCTACACAAATTCCCATGAACGTCTCAAATTCGGGCTGAATCTCAACAATCTAACTATTAATTAGTAAACTGTCTGATGAGGAGAGCAATTTAGAGTACAGATTATTGAATTTAGAGTTGAAACAAGAATTTCATACCTAGGTTTTCTCAATGAAAAACCTCAAATTAAGTGCAAACTGGGACGTTTCAAGGTGCGTGATCATAATCAACGAGTTCCCCTCGTCGATATAAACGCGTGGATTACTTGTTTGCATGGATTGATTGAGGATTGAAGAAGATGAGATGTGAGAAAGTGAGTAAGTCACGGCCGCGTGGGTGGAAGGAAGAAATGAAGAACTGAGGCTACTGCTTGTGTATATCGACCCCAAACATCATCGTGGCGGTGACGTCCCTTCAGTCGCGCCCGCGACACTTGTGTCACGCCCTTGACGAATCTATCATGCCCGCAACAGGATTTTCTACATTGCTAATTAATTTTCTTCTCATGTTTTCGTCACAAAACACATCTTAAACGCTTTCATACATCCCAACTCATATTTCCAGCGATATTCGTCATGAAATAGCGTTCTTTGATAGCTTAATTTTTTTATTTTACGATTCGAAGGATAAATGAAAATACTATGAACAAAAAGCTAGACTAAACTTGGGTTGCCTCCCAAGAAGCGCTTTTGTTTAACGTCGTTGGCTCGACAGCCATGACGTTAAATCATTTCATTGAGACGCGGTTCACCTTCTCCTAGGGAATTTCATCAAACCACGTTAAATCCTGAAGTTCATAGTATCATTTCAATCTGTGACCATTAACCTTAAAAATTTTCGACGTGTCTTCACTTTGAATTTCAACCGCTCCATGATTATAGACCTTTCTGGCAATGAATAGTCCTTCCCATCTCGATTTTGATTTTCTGGGAAATAACCTGAAGCGGGAATTATAAAGTAAGACTTTATCTCCTTCCGTCAAGTTTTTCTGCGAATTTTTTTTTCATGAAGACTGCTAAATTTTTCTTTGTATAAAGCAATATTTTCATATGCATCACAACGAATCTCGTCTAGTTTCGAGATTTGGAGTTTCCTCATGTTAGCACAGTCTCCGTATTCCAAATTCAGCTCTTTAATCGCCCACTATGCCCTATGTTCAATTTCCACTGGCATGTGACATGCTTTTTCGTATACCATTCTGTACGGAGATATTCTGATTGGAGTTTTATATGCAGGACGATACGCCCAAAGAGCGTCATTCAGCTTATCACTCCAATCCTTCCTCTTCGGATTGACTATCCTTTCAAGAATCCTTTTGATTTCACAATTGGACACTTCACCTTGTCCACTCGTTTGTGGATGATAGGCTGTGGAGATCCTGTGATTGACATTATATTTCTTAAATAAGGCATCCATAACCTTGTTGCAAAAGTCGGTTCCCCGGTTGCTTATCACGACTATAGGTATGCCAAATTTGTTAAAAATAAAATTTCTAACAAACTCGACTACCACCTTCGCATTATCAGTTCCTGTAGGTATGGCCTCTACCCATTTCGAGACGTAATCAACTGCTAGCAATATATATGAGTGACCTTTTGAGTTTGGAAATGGTCCCATAAAGTCAATACCCCAAATGTCAAAAATTTCACAAGATATCACATATTTTTGAGGCATTTCATCTTTTTTCGATATATTGCTAGTCTTTTGACATTGTTCACAGCTCTTTACATATTCATAAACATCTTTGTTTAAAGATGGCCAGAAAAATCCACAAAACAAAATCTTGTGAGCTGTTCGTCTCACTCCAAAATGACCTCCACAATCATAGGAGTGACAGTGCTTCAGTGCTGACTTTATCTCGTGATCAGGAATGCATCTTCCTATTACACCATTAGCACAGAATTTAAACAGAATTGGATCCTCCCACGAGTAATACTTTGCATCACTTTTAATCTTCTCTTTTTTATGCCTTGGAGATCACTTGGCAATTTTTCGGTCACCAGCTAATTTACAAGGTCAGCATACCAAGGTACATAACCATGTGTTGTGTAAAGATACTCATCAGGGAATGATTTTGATATTCTTATTGACTCATCATGATTCACTATTCTTGATAAGTGATCGGCGACGTGATTTTCCGCACCCCTCTTATATCTGATTTCAATGTCAAACTCCTGAAGGAGAAGAATCCATCTCAGTAATCACGGTTTTGATTCCTTCTTTTTTAGAAGATATTTTAAAGCAGCATGGTCAGAGATTGCAACTACTTTAGCCCCTAATAAATATGAACAAAAGTTTTCAAGAGCAAAATAATAGAATAAAACTCTTTTTAAGTTGTCCTATAATTGACTTGAGCTTCATTAAGGGTTTTTAATACATAATAAATTACATATGGAACCTTATCCACTTTCTATCCTAGCACAACACCTACAGCTCGATCACTTGCATCACATATGATTTCAAAAGGATAATTCCAATCCAGAGGTTGAATAATAGGAGTTGAAATCAATTTATCTTTAAGTATCTCGAAAGCTTCTTACATTCCTCAGTGAATGTAAATTTAGTATCTTTCTTCAACAGTTTATTCAGGGGGTCTGCGATCTTGGAAAAATCTTTTATAAATCGTCTGCAAAAACCTGTGTGTCCAAGAAATGCATGTATTTCTCGAATGCTTGAGGGATAGGGTAGAGATTTGATAACTTCGACTTTAGCCTTGTCTACTTCTAGTCCCTTCGCGGAGACAACGTGTCCCAACACTAAATCTCTTTCCACCATAAAATGGCATTTTTCGTAGTTTAGAACGAGGTTCATTTCTACACATTGTTTAAGAACTTTTTCTGGGTTTTTCAGGCAATGGTCAAAAGAATTTCCATAGACCGAAAAATCGTCCATGAAGACCTCTATTATTTGTGATATATAATCAGAAAAATAGACATTACACACCTCTAGAACGTTGCAGGTGCATTGCATAAGCCAAAGGGCATATGCCTGTAAGCATATGTTCCGAAGGGACAAGTAAATGTTGTTTTCTCTTGGTCTTCAGGTGCTATCATAATTTGGTTATACACTGAATATCCGTCTAGGAATCAGTAATGAGAACGACCTGCTAACCTTTCTAGCATTTGATCCATGAAAGATAACGGGAAATGATCCTTTCTCGTGGCGGGATTTAATTTCATGTAATCAATAAAGACTCTACAGCCACTTTGCACTCTTGTTGCAATAGTTTCCCCGTTGTCCTTCTCAACAACTATTAATCATGACTTCTTTGACACAACGTGAATCGGACTTACCCATCAGCTGTCCGTGATTACTCCAGCATCGAGCAATTTCAAAATTTTATTTTTGACCACCTCCATCACTGGAGGATTCAATCTCCTTTGAGGTTCCCTGGATGGTTTGGAGTTGTCCTCTAATAAAATTCTGTGCATGAATGTTGAGGGACTAATTCCTTTAATGTCGGTAAGGGTCCATCCAATAGTCATTTTGTACCTTTTTAGTACACCCACCAGAGCTTTTTCTTGCTCAAATGTCAATTAACTTGAAATAATAATCGGTAACTTGTTATCGTCACCCAGATAAGCATATTTCAACTGAATTGGCAACGGTTTTAGCTCTAATGTTGATGATGTTTCAATTGATGGCTTGATCTTTTCATGGTCTAGCATCAATTCAAGCATTTTGACATGCTCTTGCCCTTGTAATTGATCTTCTAGGAAAGACAAGTCGTGATCATAATTGCTTTCATCAAATTCTTGTTCAATCTCGATTTTCTTGATGGTTTCCATAAAGGTCAACTCATCTGCATCGAATAATTCTTCTTCAAGGGATATAGAGGTGCCAACCGAACACACAGTAAAAACTTGATCGCTTGGATTTGTCATAGCTTCATAAATATTGAATGTAATTTTTTCTCCATCGAACTCCATGGACAGCGTTTCATCATTAACATCAATCTTTGCATTGGCAGTCCTTAAGGATGGTCTCCCTAATAGAATTTGTGCATGAGTTGAATAGTTATGACCATCTTCAGTCTTTATAATGTAAGAGTCTGCAGGAAAAACAAGATCGTTAAATTATACAAGGACATCTTCTATCACTCCAACAAGATGTGTCACAGACCTATCAACGAGCTGAATTACAACCTCAGTTGGTTGTAAAGGTCCTAAATTCAAAGACTGAAAAATTGATAAGGGCATCACATTGATGGACACTCCAAGATCAATCATGCAGCGTGTAATTTGCACACTTTCTATCGTGCATGGTATGGTAAACATTCCAGGGTCCTTTTGTTTTTGCGGTAGTCTCTTCTGCAAAATAGCTGAAAGATTCTCGTTTATCATGACTCGTTCATGACCCTGTAATTTTCGTTTGTTGGTGCAAAGTTCCTTTAAGAATTTAGCATATCTTGGAACTTGTTTGATTGCTTCTAATAAGGGAATGTTTACTTCAACTTTCTTAAAAAGTTCAAATATGTCCTTTTCTACCTCTGCTTTCTTATCCTTAGTCAAACGGTTAGGAAAAGAAGCATTGAAAATAATTCTTGTTTCTTTCGGAGCAGATATCCTTGTTTCTTCTTCAATTTGCTTTATTTGTGAAGGAATTCCCTCCTCTCCCTCTTTATCTTTATGAACTTCCAGTTCATCTTCAATTTTGTGAGAATTTTTATAAATTCCTGTTAACACTTACCCATTTCTCATAGTTATTGCATTTAAAGTTTCTCTAGGATTTATAGGCTGAGAAGGGTGTTTGTTACTCATTTGAGACTTCAACTGGCTCATATAAGAGGCTAGTTGACTGACTTGGCTTCAAATATCTTGAATATCGGCCTTGGATTCCTTAGCATCCTTTTGCATAGCCATTAGAGTTGTAGCCATAGATTTAACCATATCTTCAAGTGACATTCCACCTGAATTGCCCTGATTAGTTAAAAACTCATTCTGTTGTACCTGATAAAATCCAAGAGGAAACTTTTGTTGTTGGGGAACAGAAGGTGCATTATTTTGACCTCCCCAATGAAGATTTGGATGATTCCTCTAAAACTGATCTGCATTATAGTTCCACTGTTGTTGCCTAGGTTGACTTGGTGGGCCTGAAAATCCCACAGCATTAGCTTGCTCTTCTTGTAACATAGGGCAAGAATCAATTGGATGCCCCATATTGTAACAAATTCCACAAGCTTTTACTTGAGGAATGTTATTATTTGTAGTGAGGACTTTAGTACGCATATCATTTAATTTATCAAGCTTTATATCAGTAGAACTAGGCAAGAAGGATATTTCTTGGACTTCACGAGAATGTTCATCAACGCGATTGAAATCTTGAGAATTTGCAACCATCTTTTCAAGAATTTGAGTGCAAGTGGTGGTTGTTTGTCTTGAAGATCACCCCCTCATGCTGCATCGACCAATCTTCTATCTGCTGCAGAGAGTCCTTGATAAAAATATCATATGAGAAGATTTTCCGAGAATTGAGCACATACGTTTAAAACGTTCCCAATACTCGTGTAATAATTCCTCCTTCTTTTGTCTGACAAAGCAGATCTGCTTTTGAATAGTCGTGATTTTAGAGTTGGGAAAATATCTATAGAGAAATAGGGATTTGACCTGCCCCCATGTATTTACTGTTCCCTTGGGTAAGTCATAGAGCCAAATTTTAGTGGCATCTTGGACGCTAAATGTGAAAGCTCTAAGCTTAATGACTTCATCAGTTACTCCTCCTGGTTTTATGTTTGCACAAACTATCCTGAATTCATTTAAATGCCGATGAGGATCCTCACCAGGAAAACCACGAAAAGATGGTAATTTATGTAAAAATCCAAAATTAAGTTTAAAATTTTCTTGAACATCAGAAAACACTATACACAATGGAGGTTCATTTGTATCATCATATTCAGCTAGCTCTCTCAATGTACGATTATCAATTTGAGGTTCTTGAATATTCTGAGCATTCTGGTTATTTTAATTGTTTGGAGGAATGTTGGCCTGATTTTCTGCCATTTCAAGGTTTTAAAAAATTACTCCTTTCTGTATGAACGTGGGGAGAAGAAGTTGGAGGTGCAAAACCTGAAAAAAAAAAGGTAGAGTTTTCTATCTGAGGATATTCGAAATTAGAGACTAATTTCCTAACTTCAGATCTAGTTACCCTACCACTTCCTAAGTTCATAAAAATTCATATAAACTTCTTTTAATTTCAGAATTTTTTTTTTGTTGATTTTAAAAACGATTAAGTCCTTAAAATAATTTTTTTTTAATAAAACCTAGGATAGAAAACTATCAAGTTTAGTTTGGTTGAATTGACACTCGTTATCATTCCTAGGCAACGGCATCAAAAATTGAAGCGAAGACGTTCCAATTTGTTTTTAACTCGCTATAAATACTAATGTAGATATGGAAGCTGGGTCGATCCCACAGGGAACAGAGAATGTCAACCTTAACACAACTTGAAGTAATTTCTATCCTAAGGAAGGGGCAAGATTAAAGATAGAATTTTGGGAGGTGTTTCAACTGTTTAAAAGAATAACTTAAAATTAAACTAACTAGATCAAACAGAAGGTAAGATAGAGCTGAGACATAGGAGAGTTTTCTTAAGTTGGGAGAAATGTAGGGACGATGGTAGAATTCCTTTTGAGTCACTTAGAGCAATCACGGATGTTTCTGAATTTTAGATGTAATGACTAATATAGAATGGCTGTAATGAGTTATACCTTAGCTCACTACGTTCCTTAGCTTCTAACATCCAATTACCTCGGATAGTCAAACTAACTCAAACTATTTCAATTAACTCTAACATGGTTTCAACAAAAGAGTTTATTCAAAACATGGAAAAACCATTCATGAGTAGCAATTAACTTAAACAAATCATATCACATGCATATAAAACCATTGATTGTATATGACAATTAGCTTAAATCATATTATATCAATTTGCTACTAATTAAATCACTTAACGCAATTTATAGCTCTAACCTACATATATTAAGTGATCAATCGAATAAAAATATGTTATGCAATAGTTCTAACAGGTTTCATGCAACATATTCATCATCAACATCCTTGGTTTTAGTTCAATATGCATCATCTCATGATCTGAGGTCATCAAAAGTTCATCAATACATCCCTACTAATGTTCTACTCACGCATATCGATCAAACTAAGCATGGAATGAGTCATAGCAACAAAGACAAACATTCTGCAGGAAGTAAATATCTGAGAACAAAGGTCCAAACGATGTGTTCCAAACAAATGTCCAATGCTACACAATGAATTAAGGATCTATTTTCCTCCAAAGCTTGAACAAAAACCTTCGTCGCTTCTCCTCTTCGCGTCTCCACCTCCTCTAATCATCTCTACCCTCAGTCACGTCCTTTGATGCTCAATGATGATTAGAAGAACCCTAACAACATGTATTTATAGGCATAGGTCTAAGGCAAAATGGTCCGACGACTAAAAATAATAAATCTGAATCTGGGAGAGCGTCGCGGCCACGATCAATGTGTCAGCCCGCGACATATTAAAAATCTGGAATTTGCTAAAAAATGACCATCGCGCCCGCAACCAAGGAGTAGCGTCCGCGAGAGGTTTCTTGCCCGAGACGGAAACCTGTAGTGGCCGTGACAGGTGTGCTGATCACCTAGAACTACTACAGAAAAAACTAAACGACGTCCAAAAATTGTAAAAACTTATATATCACTTCTAAACATGCTAAACTAACATATAGATGGGAAACTTTGCTACATTTACTCCCGAAACACGTGAAATAACGATAAACTTGTGAATTCCAACCTTTGAGCTCATGACTTGTCTATCTTCTTCATCTTTCTTCATGCTGTTCCAAATTCTGCAGCAATCTGCCAAAAACATAAAAATTATTCCAAGATAAAAAGACACTAACAATATAAAATAGACGATACATGAGGCATAAAACAAACATTTAGAATAAAGAAATGATGTGTGTTTTCATACACATCAAGACCTGTTTTTGCGGGTATTTTGGATACGATAATGGTCAGAATTATCATTGGACCCTTGAAATGGTCATGACACTATCAAAGGCTATTGGGCTGTGTGAAATGAAAGTGTCACGATCTTGACAAGCCTTATAATGATTATAACAGATGGATATAACCTCTGTTTAATTTTCTTTGTGCATCACGGTCGTGACAGAGCGCAGTCACGATCATGATACATTAGAAATATCACATTCATTTAATGGTAGTTCTTAGATTCTCATAATTCTAGTTTCGAGGATGAAACCTTTTTAAAAAGGGAAGAATGTAAAGACACGAAAAATTTGAGATAATTTATTTTCTCAAAAAATAACAAAAATAGTATATTACTTATCATCGTAATTTATACAATGTTCATTTATCAAAATCATGACAAAAATATTGTAACGACCCAAAAACTTCCGTAAACATTTAGTTTCACGATAATTAATGTGAATAGTACATAATTGATGTGTATGAAAACACACATCGTTTCTTTATTTTAAATGTTTGTTTTATTCCTTTTGTATTGTGTATTTTATGTTTCTAGTGTCCTTTTGTCTTGGAATGTTGATATTGCTGTGCTTTCATGTTTTTGACAGATTGGCATGAACTTTGCAGAAAAAATGAAGAAGAATGAAGAAAATAGCAAGTCATGAGCTCAAAAAGCTGGATTTCACGATTCATCTGTCATTTCACATGCTTCAAGAGTTTATACGGCGATGTTTCACCACATTTTGCTAGATTATCATGTTTAGATATGGTGTATGAATTTTTAGAATTTTTGGACTTCGTTTGTTATTTTTAGTTTTAGTTTTAAGGCAACAGTGCACCTGTCGCGAGCACGACAGCGAAGCGTCACGGGCACGACGTGCCTCCAGATGCAAAATAACAAGTTTCAGCCGTCGGATCGATCTGGTTGCAAGCCCTCGCCTATAAATACGCCCCCTGGGGTTGTTCTAAGCATAACATAGAGGAGGAAATGCTCAAGGACCGCAAAGGCGATCAAAGGGGCGAGAGACACAAGAAGGACGAGCTTAGGAGGTGATTTCGAAAAGTTTTTGATCCGCAACGCATAGGAACCGGTTGGACATTAGTTTGGAATGCTACGTGCGTTGTAAAACACTTGTTCTCAGTTTGTCAAACTCAGCAGAGTGATTGTTTACATTGCTTTGTTTAATTCCATGCTTTATTCAATGCTTCTGTGTGAGTAGTTCATTAGTAGGAATGTGTTGATTAGTTTTGATTACCTTAGATCATGAGATGTTGAGTATTTAACATAAACCAGAGGTGCTTGATGATGAATTGATGCATGAAACCTGTTAGAATTA
>JAOVYX010002041.1:0-12134 GCA_035668315.1 Drosera spatulata | reverse complement strand
AGAAAAAACGAAGGGGGTGAAAAGCAACTTTTTTTTTTTTTTTTTTTTTTGTATAATTGCTCATTTGTACATTGAATCAGGAAGGATCCATAAAAAAGGATAATGCTCTCCCAAAATCTGTCTTCTAGATTAAAATTTGTTTTAGGAGGATATAATTTTGGATCATTTGAACCAATAGATGTTGGTGATCATAACTAAGACATGTTTTTTGATGGACTTCTCGCAATGAGGTTATAAAACTAATATTTCTACAATTTGAGTAATATAATCACGAGGCATATCACTGTGTTTTTTTGTTATAATTGTGATATCATCGCATCAAAATTTATTTCGAATGACATTGGCATTGAGGTATGGTGTTTGATTAGCATAAGAGTTGGAGGTATAAATGTCCAAGCATACATGCTCATGTACACATGAGGTCATCATTCACCCTCTTCATAATGACACTCTGCCTACGTACTGATTGCTCTGGGTCTGATTTGTACTATACTTTAAATTATTAGATTAGATATACGAAATAGATGAGTATCGTGTTATTGTAGTCGTCTCTGATGTACGCGATTGGCGTATGTCCACGGGCAACTTTGCTTGTTGTATGTGTTGTTGCAGCATATGCATTATACACACGAATTTCTCACGAAAGATGAAGAATTTGCTCCCTGTGAGGCTTGCATTATCTGCAATATGAATAGTTGAGCGCCCATCAATCATTAAATTCACTCACAACGAGTGCATGACCAGACGAGTCTCTTCCCGTTTGGTCTGCCTCTCTTTGTTGTATTCCTCACTTCTCTGTTACTCCCTCTCTGTCCGGTAACATAGATAATCGATTGATCAATCACGTAAATTTATATATTTTTTTCGTCTTATATTAAATGTAATATTTTTTTTGAATCGTTTTAAAATAAACGTAATATTCCTATTTTGATAACCTTTATGAAAAGAAAATACAAAATCAATCTCATCTTATACACTACATCTACTATCTTTTCTCACAAGTGTTACAATAAACCCCACCATTATTAAAAAAATATTATTTTTTCATCAAAATCCACGTAAATTCAATACTCGTATAAATTCTTGTGTTGAATCAACACATTACATTATTATGGGACGGAGGGAGTATGTTTTTTTGGGAAATTTGATGAAGAAAAAAATACTCCCTCCGTCTCAAAAAGATTCCACTATTTTGATTGGATACGCATGACGGCAGAAGGTTTGATCGATATTACGGGATGATCAGACATTATTTTTAAGAAAATATCGTAAAATATTAATGATAGTAAACATTACGTATTACCAAATTGCGTGTTGAATAGTACATCGTGGGCTAATAAAAAATTTAAATCGTATTGTTTAGATAAGTAACAAAGTTACTCAAATTACTTGTTGAATAGTATATGGAGAGAGAAATATAGCACTAATTATGGGACCGATGTAGTATATTTTTAGTGCTAGTAGGGGTTTACTGTACCAGTGGTTAGAGAAGATAGCGGGGTGTATTGTAGTGGGATGTACTGTAACAGATAGTGATTATTTTGATATATTTTTTATGTAAAAAATTTATTAAATATGGTATATTATATATATATTGGGACTGTCTAAATAATCAAATGTTGCTTATATTATGGGACGGAGGGAGTATATACTACACTTTACGTGAATGCAACATTGTTGATCAATTAATCCAAACAGTATTATTTTAATCAAATATTGTGAAATTTATGGTATGAATTGAACTTTAATTTCTTGTTTGGTGCGTTCTAATAATTATATACTTTTGGTTATCTAATTGTTGTGCTATGCTCGAATCTTGTAGTCCAAAAATTAAAAATACGCATATAATCTTGTTAACTGTAATATTTTGAAACAGTGATGTACATGTAAACTTATGTTTGTTATAATAGTCCTCGACTTGATTATATCATACCCTCTCACCCATAACATATTTTTTGGGTGTGTGATTTATATGTTTATAATTTCTGTGGGTTTATTTAGAACATATTTGGTATCAATTTTGTTTTTTGTTTTTTATTTTCATTTTATTGACTGATGAAATAAAATTGTTTGATATTATTTTTGTTTTTTATTTTTTAAACGGATGAAACAAAGACAAAAAATAGAAAAATAAAAGAAATGGTTTCTGATTTCTGTTTCATTTGAGTGCTATGTTCCAAATTAATTTACACAAAATTATTTTTTATTTCATAAAGTGATTTTGATTTTCATAATTGTTTTTTGATTATTGATTTTTAATTTTTTAGTTTTAAATAATAATATCAGATAACCTCTTACCTCTTAGTGTTCATCAACCATCAGAAATAATATGTGCGCTTGCATCGTGTGGCTTGCTTTCAAAGTTTAATGCATATAGAATTAATTAGTTTGTCCATAGATCATAATCATATTATTACAAGCAGTACTATTTTACTTGGTTTTCAGTATAATTTTGACCTTTTTAACCCACCTTTTTTCTGTTTCATGCATGCATGGCATAAGCTAGGTACCAGCGATAACTCACTTTTTACTGCAACAAATGATTAACCTTGCACGGTTGAAATTACTACGTTCATGCTTTCTCACACACACATGCATGAAACAAAAGTTGTTTCCATTGACCATCTGATCTCACGTCATATGACTTATGTACTGTAGAGAGTGTCCTATACATGGCCGTTCGAGCAAGAAGCAACATGCCAAATGAATGCAGATTTCTCGTTGTATTGTTGTTGAAAATACACATCAGTTATTAATATATCATCGAATAGGACACTTAAAACAAAAAACGTTCCATTTGTAAAAATCGTTTTAAATTTTTTTATTCTGATCACAAGTACAACTTTAGATCTTCAACTTCATATGAACCTTTCAAATAGAGATACCAATATGCTAAGTACTTGAGATGTGAAATAAATAATAAGACGCGACATGTTTTACCTTGACTTTAAAACTTAATTAGTGTACTTGAGATCTTATTAAATGAACGACGCGCTATAACATTTGAAGAACCAAAGAAGTATCAGCAGTGGCCGTAGCACCGGTGGCGATGATGTTGGTCGTGACCACCAGGTGGTTCTCGGCCGATGAGGCGGTGGTGGGGAAGAGCTCAAGGGTCTTGAGTGGTGGGATAGCAGCGGTGGCAGAGGCCGTGACGGCGTCCTCGGTGGTGGCCGGAGGCGAGGAGGGGGAGGAGTCTGTAGGTCCCACATGAGTGGTCAGTGATATCATCATCGGAGCATCATCATCGTTATCTGTGCAGTACAATCTAAGCCACGCGTTGTCGGACATTTGTGGGCTCCCACAGCGACCCTGTCGACACGTTGGGAAACAAATCAATTTATAATCATGCATTTTATTCTTCACATTATAGAGTAATATTCCCAATAATAACTTAATAATGACGATGCATATGGTAAATCCGATAACTATGCAAACTTAGGTGTTCGGGGACCAAAGTTACAATAATTGGAGTTATCATTTTGTTATGTTGTCATAGCTAGTGCATTTAATTAGAGTATGTACAGATTCATTTTTGTAGGCAAAACCCAAGAACAATGTTGATGATTTAATTTTACTCTGAGAATTGTACTTAGGGTTTTAGGAGGTTGCCGTTAGTTCTTATATCATCCTTCGTGATCACGTTGAGTTTTCACTAATCCTTCGGAGCAAGTCCTAAGGTTTAAAACTATGTACCAGTCGAAGAGATGGACTCCTACCAATCAAGAGAAAAAAAGACCGATATCTGATCATATATATATATAATGATCCTAACTTGCACGACACCTTCCCCTAGAAATCACAAGCACGTAAAAAAAACATATAGAGGCAATTCCCTAAACATTAGTAAATTTTATCATTAAGGTTACATTGACAACAAATAAATATATGTATATTTCTATATTCTGTAGGGAAAAAAATATATATACCTGCTGAGAATGCAGCAAACCACAGTTATAATGTGGTTCAATGAAGTATAAAACACCATTTGGATGATTATTTTCCCCCATTATACAATGTTGAAGTTGCATATGATGAGGAGGAGGAACTTGCATTTGCAGTTGCTTGCCCAAAAGCATTCTTTTCCTAATCTTCTGTTTCTCTCTGGCCTTGTGATTCTGGAACCAATAGAACACATTCTTGCACTCTACCTTCCCATATAAGGAAAGGTGGCCAGTGATCCTCCTGATCTGTGCGGCACTCGGCGTTTTAATCCCTCCCATGTATAGCTCTTCTAGGATCATAAGTTGGTCTGGTGTCGGTCGCCACCTTGTCGTGGTTCCTGGTGCCTGTGTCATGGTTAGCTGTGGTGGTCGTGATTGTGATGGTGGTTGTGATCGTGATCGAGAAAAGGAGAGTTTCTAAGTTGGGATTGATGTTGAGAGGATGAAGAATTGAGGGATGTGAAGTGTAGCATATATGTAGAAAGTTACTAATGTTGTGGTGTAATTATTTTCACCAACCCGTTTATGGACCTACACGGACAATATGAGTTTCATCGTCATTAATTGACTAAATTTGAGCATGCAACGTTCAAAAAGTTCCCGATTAGCTTGTATATACTATTCATTTTAAGTCAACACTTTTGGTTAATTTCAGTTTCTATCTTTTTAGGTTTAGTTTCCATTAGACTATGTAGTACATGATTTGTTAAGGTACTTGCGCATGCATATACTATAGTTGCATAAACTTTGTTATTCTCACTAATTATTTGCTTTCCTTATTCGTTTCATATACTTCCTCCGTCCCAATTTAAATGAAACCGTTTGATCCGACATGCAATTTTATATGTGTGTTAAATTTTTATGAAATTTGGTGAAGAAAAAATATTTTTTTAGTGATAGTAGGATTTACTATAACATATTATAATTGTTTTGGTATTTTTTATGTGAAAATGTTGTTAAAGCTAGAAAGTATTGAAAATGTTATAATTAAATTGGGACAATCCAATAAAAACAATGTTGCAATTAAATTAGGACGAAGAGAGTATATTACAGTCGCAATCAATAATTGGAACTTTGATTGACTGGAAGATTGCATTATTTATCCTTTCAAAGCAAAAAAACATGAAATCCATGTATGCCCTTTTGAAAGTCAGCTTACTAGTTACCATGAAAGAAACTATTTTGAAAACAAATACTAAGATGTTTTAATCAAATCCACGTATGTTTGCCATATAATGGAACATTTCTAATACTCAAACTATTCACTATAGAGCTATTCATGAATTAGTACTATATGTAGTGTAGTTTGCTAAGATAACAACCGTACTGTACTTGATTGGATAAGAGAGTATAATTATATATCGTCCCTCCATACAATTTAGCAACAATGGACTATCCTCTTAATTTCCTCTTCTCACTTATATTTTTCCTATTCAACAAAGAATAATGGTACGAGCAATAATATGTGATTATACTATTGGCATTTCTTGCGCTCAGTTACTGTAAGAGATAAAGTCGACTTTTTAGACTGATTTTAAAGCTAAATTTTGAGAAGACAAAGTCATGTTTATCTCAATAGTACTTAGTTAACATGAACAATAGTATGTTCATGGTGATGTGCATTCAGTGAATGGATAAGCTCGGGGGGCCTGTCATGGTGGTGATGTCTCAAAAAAAAAGGCTTAAAAACAAGGCCGTCCTGTGCGGCCGCCGTAATATCACAGGCTGCCGCTGCAGGGTGCTGTATGTTTGAGCCCAATTGCTTGTACCATACACATTCATCATCTTAGGGTACCCCCTTCTCCTCGTGCATGAGGTCGTCGTCGTACCCTCATAGGCCTAGCTCTATGATCAATTTCATATTAATCAATTGGTTCATACATTCAATTGTCATTTTTATAACAGTCTAACAAGTTGGTTTTCACTTTCCATATGAACACCACTTATTTTAATCGTTAAAGTCGTCGGAGTATATACGCTAGTCATGTCGCATTGGCATTATATTCGGCCTCCGTGTTTAGACTCTAGCTAGATTTGTCATAGATCTAGAAGTTCCTATACTACATTTGGTTCTATTTTTTGAAAACCATGCAAGCCAATGATTTGGAAGTCTACTAGCAACTTGGAAAGATCAGAGATGCTTTTGTTTTCACTGCAGGATTTGCATGTGAGTAGTATAAATTTACTTGCAGAGCGTACTGTAAAAAGAGAGGCAGAGAAGGATGACATGCATATAGAGAAGCATGCGCTCATCTACTCACTTATAATTGGTTGACAGACCTACATTTAATTCCTAAAGTATATATCTTTGTAACAACATATACTAGTCTTTTGTTAAGTATATGTGGGCTAGCTACATTTTAGTCCCAACAAAGGTAGATAATGATCATATAATTCCCCTGAAAGAAGACAATTATATGTAAATTCTATTGCTTTATTTTAGATTAATCCAACAGCAATAAATTAACTTCATGAAAATCTTCCATATATAAGGCCTAAACGGGAAGTAATAGGAGCAATCCTGATAGAGTACACCCTCATCATTTCTGGGATGTCTTGATTGAGGCTAATCAAACATTGTTAATTAGAAAATCCATAATAAAATTGAGGATGAAAATCTCCTAGGGGTGTGATAATAATGATTTCCCGTTCTAGACATTCAAATTGAGGTAACAATTTCCCGGGGAGTATTTGGGTAAGTTATATTCATCCGTCCCAAAAAAATTATAACATTTATTAAATTAAAATATCTTAATTAAATTATAATAGTATTCTATTTAAAAAATTTTGTCTATAAAAATATCAAAATATTCCTACTATTTATTTTATATCACATCAATTCATTTTATTATGTTTTCTTTTCATTTTTTCTCACTTTTTCCACTCACACAAGTCAAAAGGTAAATTAATTTTTACAATAAAAAACAACACATACTTCCTCCATCCCATATTGATTGCAATATATACGTGTATTGTATTCCCTCCGTCCCAAAATGATTACAATGGCATATAGTTTAAGTTCTAATTTAATACGATCAAACGTTGTTTTTCAAAAAAAGGTAATGAAACACTAATGATAGATTAAGTTGTGAACTTTAATCTTGAACCAATTTAAGATTTTTCTGACATCGTTAAGAATAAAAACGAAACGTTTTGAAATACGTACCGTTGCAATCATTTTGGGACGGAGGTAGTACTATTCTATACATATGAATATGAGTTTCGTTTTCATATTAAATTACATCTGATCGTCCCGCAACATGTATTAGATTGAAGTGCATAATTTACACAACAATTATTGTTTCTTGATAAATTTATAAAAAAAAATAACGTTTGAACGTCGTTTCACGCGTGCCAGACTCCTCGGCCTCGACGCTCGGCTCCTCCGCTCTCTGAACAAGAAATCAATCACCAAGCCGACACCTATCCAAAGCGTCGCCATTCCTCTCATCCTCGTAAGCGTCCACTTCATCTCTCAATTTCTCGTTTTGTATGTATTGAAGTGGTGGAGGATTAGGATTAATGAGAGGAGTTTGTCCACATGTGTGTAAAGTCAAAATGTTTCAATATTTTCGAGACAAAAAGAGTATAAATTATCGTGTTAAGTTAATCGATTATAATTTTTATAAAAGGAAAGAAATAATACAGGATATTTTTTCCCAAAAAAAAAAGATAAAAATATAAATTGAAGAGCAAAAAGACAAGTTGTAGTATATGTGCTGACAATTGGTCGGGGGTGATGGGCGTGTGCATGACGTAGGGAGCCTATCCAATCACAAATTTAAACAAACTCGGTGGAGCCGAGCCGTTATTATTACTCTTGCTCCTACCAAGCCAAATGGCCATCACCTTGATCTCATCTAGCACGTTGCCATCCATCCATGCTTGCCCGTCATCATATACGCCACCGTGCATCTCGCCGAGGACTCTATGAGAAATTTTATGATCGAAGATTGCAAGTGTCATTATTAAATAAAACAGTCTTATGTGACTAATGTGTGACTAGATAAGAAATGTTATGTTTATTAGATTTAAATTTCAACTTTTGAAAAACTTGTAAATTTGAAGGAATCATTTTTGATTGGGGTGGAGTAGAGATTCTAGAATCATAGGATTCGTCCTAGACACATGTATTTTTGTTCGAGGGAACCTACGTGCATATGAAACGCAAGTGTGATGGCAATAAATTGTGTGAGGAAACATGTGTTGGATTGATGATGTATTTGAACTCGAAGCACTGCAGGGTTTTTCGCATGCACGTAATTATTGATATATCAGCTGCATATGCATGTGGGGTTATTGATAACAACTTCCTTGTTATCACTCTTCGATCTCATATATGGTCCCTATCATATGTGGGGTTAATTTCTCACGTACTGCTATGATATTCGTATAAACATAGGCCAGTTACAGCCTAAAGCTCCACATTCAATTTTCACGTGTAAATATATTGTAATGTATAACGTGGTACATATGATAAATCAATGATCAATAGGAACGAGCAATGTGTGTCGGAAAAAACTTTGATTTGTATCGTAACACGACAAAGTAATTAACTTCTCAAATGAACCTCTGTGAATCCGATAGAGCAGTTTTTGTCTTATTTTTCTCTATAATAATAACAATGAGAGAGGATGCTCTCAAAATGTGTCGAATAATTGATCACGTGATTAGGAAGAACTGTGTAGTCTTTTTTCACGTTCAAATGACATACACAATTCACAATTATTTCATGATCATAGTCTACATTATCGTGCGACATCCATCAATATCGTTGTATACAAAACATAGTATAACAGTGTTTGAATCAAAAGTCATGACTTTCCTTCTTATGCACGTAGCTAGTTAACTAGCCATTGTTTTGTGCAAGCTTCACAGGGAGCAAAATTAACCACATACGTGTGAGGCATGTGAATAATATGTGTTGCATGAGACATATACGTGTATATATTATGTTGATATATCATAATATGTGTATAAGTGTGTGTTGTTCCTGTTTGAGTTATAAAGTTTGGTGGGTAATGCACTGATCCTAGAAGCTTCACAGGGAGCAATGGTTACGTCATATGTGTGGCATCATGTATGGGTTACATGGGACATATATGGAGCATATATGTCTATTATGGCATATGGTAAATTAATAATTGCATGCATGGTCTATGTTATATATGTATATGTAATAACCCAAATATTATTGTCGACAATGGTGAGAGACTGATGAAATTTTCTACAGTGTTTTCCACAATTTTGAAATCTACTGTTCCATACACTCTCTATATGATATACTTCACGGTTTTAAGAAATATCCTGTTCATAACTTAAGGGCCAAATTTGAAAATTTCTCCAAACTTCAATCAAACTTAATATTTCATGTTCATAGTTATAATTGTATCATATTGCTCCGACAATATCTTCAAAAATGTTTGGTGTGGTCGTTATATTTCATGTTATCTGCCTTTTGGGGTGGTCGTTATATCTTCAATCAAACTTAGGCACAAAGGCATCCAAGATTCGTCCACAACCCCCTCTTGGATCTTTTTAGGCTCAATATAGAAATCAACACTTAAAAAAAAGGGGAAAGAGCATTAAATCTTTATGAAGTATTCGACAATGATACATCATCCCTTTTAACTTTAAAAATAAAAAGATGATCTCCTTATCAACTCTTTTAAATGATGTTTTGTGCTAAAATAATTTGAATTTTATTAAAACTGGTAAAAAAAAATTATGCACTTAATCCTCCTATGAACTTTGTTCAATGTGGTTCATGTCAAAATAATATGATTTCTTGTTTACGATAAAAAGGTTAAGTAATAATTTTCAAACTTGACAGGAGTCATCTTTCACAACTCGATGATCTAGGAGTGATCAATGCCATTTTCCCCAAAAAGAAAACCCATAAAAAATCATGAACTTGGACATGTAGAACCACTACCGGTCCAACTACCACGGCCGGACGGTTGTTTAGGCTGGCCCAATAAGAGGTGGTCTGGTGATCTGGCCCATTAATCGTGGCCCGGACCAAGCCCAACTAAGATGTCCTTCACCATCACTAAACTGTTATCAGATCAGCACACGCAACCCCTCCCAAGACAAGATACGTAATCAAAACAGTCCCTCGGTAGTACGTAATAGGAGAAAGACTAGGACTTTTGGTTCTTTCTGGATCTTGTCTGCGATGAGATATATGGGTCGTTGTAGGGTTGTTATACTTGTGTCAGTCGGGTCCATATAGCACGCTACCGTTTCACAGTAACTAATAATATGCATCAAAATCCTACATGAGCTTCACCGTTTCTCTTCGATTTAGTGATCACTTACTGGATTCTAAAATGTTATCAAATCTAATCAACTACAAATCAGAGCACAGCAGCCAACGACGAGTATGAACACGAGGATGACGACAAGGAAGACGTTGAAGGCTTGCAGCCTTCTCCAATACTTGAGGAAAAGCGCAAGGTACCCCACCTTGCACGACCCGCAGTTGTAGCATAACTCGTCTTCCTGATCGCTCCACGTCTTGCAATCCCGATCTTGTGACGTGATTCCATTGTCAGGGAACTTCCACTGGGTCGAACTCTCGTGCGCGAATCCACAGTTTATTGGCGGCTTGCAACATCCTGACTGCATATGTACAGCATATGAATCATTTATCATAGAAATTGGCATGTCTAATGTTGATAGAACACAATATGAATGAAAAGGAGAAATGTTACCTCGATTGTACTCCATTTTGTTCTGTTTACGGCCACCATATCGACGACAGACCTAAGCGTATGAAACTTGCCACAGATATCGTTCTTGATCATGCAACTCCTGATTTCCTCCCAACGCTCATCATTCACCAACTTATTCCTCAACCACGGCGAGAAATCCATGAGCCTGTATTCCATGTACCCTGTCCCTGGAACCTCCACCCCTGTCACGCCCTTCATCACTGTTGCTCCAAACAGCATGGTAAATACCACGGTCAACATCATGACCCCGATGATTAACAAATAAAGCCACATGAACAACGTGCAGCCACAACATGATCCAAGGATCCCAAGGATCCCAAGGAGGGAGAGGACGAAGAGAAAGACACCTACTAGGAGGAGAGGTTTGTAGATGACGGGATCACAAGGGGAGTTGGCGGTCATCTTCATGATGTATCCGGCCAGGAGGAATGGCATGGATAGGAAGAGCCAGAAGGTGTTGATGAATCCGATGACAGAACTGTTAATGCCGCCCATTTTCTTATCTTTTTTTGCTCTTGTTTTTTATTAGTTCTTCTATGAATTAGGGTGGATGATGATGGCGTTTGGAGGTATCCATGTCCAGGGATCAAAAGTTCGAGAAGATGACAGAAGAGATCTCCATGGCGCGAGGTGAAGATGGCCAAAAGGAGGTCGAGTTTCGTATCTTGTGATAGCAGAACGCGGCCTTGTCCTAAATTTTTGTGCTATTATTAGCAGTGTCTTGTTCTAAATCTCGGTTTGCTGTCTTGCCTTGCCAGAAGCATTACCAGATTGCCAAAAAGCAGTTATTAGGTGTGCCATTTCAGCTTCTTCAAGCACTAATCAGCTAAGGATCCTGGTGGTTAGAGATCGGTACAAGTCCTGACCAGACCGTGGAATGGTTCATATCTATTACTGGCTATTGAATTTGTGGAATAGTTCATATACTCGAGATTTACCAGGCTAAATTAAAACATGTGAAACCCACATAAGGTTCACAACGAAAATTGGTTCACACTCATCTCTTGAACAAATGCAACCACCATATAGACTTCCAACAAAAGCTAGGAGCATTTCATTTCTCAACATAATTTCATTCCCACACAATCGTTATATACAACATCTGTTTCAAAACAAAATGCCACAACACCAAGCCATCGCTCACCAGGACACTATGAGTCGATCATCTAGCAATCACGACCATCCAGCAATCACTACTCACGACCATCAGGTACAGCTCGCTACTACAGAGTAATATGTGTTATGTACAACAGGACATGCCACAAGGTATCCATGATCACGATGGAGATGTCACCAGAAGAACGATCAAGGTAAGCAGGACAGCAAGTGTAAATATCACAGCCTGCAGAGAGGGCGTGTTGAAGCATTAGTAATCATTCAAATAAATGGACTTGCTTCGACCTCCTCTTTTTTACTTTTTCTTTTTTTTTTTTTGGGGGGGGGGGGGGGGGGG
>JAOVYX010002040.1:0-12134 GCA_035668315.1 Drosera spatulata | reverse complement strand
CCCCCCCCCACCCCCCCCTCTAGTTTGTTCTTTATTACATTCGTGCACTTTCAATGTACACCATTGAGAAGTTTGATAATTGGAAGGTTAGAATAAAGATCTACTTGGATGCCATAGACGAGAATCTATTCGAGACCATCGTCAAAGGTCCACATATTCCTCGAAGGGCTGAATCTCCAACTTCCACAAACTTGGTGGATATCCCAAAATCCGACTGGACAGAATTTGACAAGAAGAAGGCTGCTGTAGATAAGAGGGACATGAACATTCTGTTTTAATCTCTTGATGAAGATCTGTTTGAGCATGTTGCAAGTTTGTTAAAAAGTCTGGGATGCATTGGTAGTCAAGAATAAGGGAACTAGTGATGTTCGCAAGAACAACTGTCCATTCTAGTGCAACAGTGTGAGCCGTTTACTCACAAGTCATGTGAGACTCTGTCAGTTACCTTTGAGAGGTTCAACATGCTGTTAAACTCTCTCAAGACCCATGGAAAGGTATATGACCAGGGAGATTCTAATCTGAAGTTCATTCGCTGATGCATATGAATATACTCATAGCTTTCTAAGTTAATTTCCTTTATTTAGCATGTTTAGTGATGTTTCCTACATGTTTTTAGTTTAGTTTTAGTTTTGGTACATTGGTAGTGTTGTTTGCATGTTTTCATTGTAGATTTGATCGAGAGAAGCGACTTTTGGTAGTTCGTGCAAATGGATGGAAAAGACTTGAAGATGAATGTGATTAAGTGTGATGTTTTGATGATCTTTGAAGATGATTTCGATGATTTCTAGTGATGCTCACATGCATTAGATGATGACATTGATGCTCAAGAACGTTTGGAGTTGTTTTGGCGTTAAACCGACGCATTTGAGGTTATTTTGAGCATGGACGATCCACAAATGATTAGTGATGCATAGATGATGAATCGAGGCCATTTTGAGGGTGCAAAGGATGTCGTTTGAAGTGTTTTATGATGATATAAAGGCTACATGAGGTATACCATCGATCAAGACGGAGTTCGGAGCAAAAAAAAAAAAATGTTGTTTTCTGTGCCAGTGTCAAAAACTGTGCGAGAATGCTTGTTTTTGAAGACCATGATGGTCACGATCGTGACCACCCCCGTCAAGATCGTGACCAAGAAGATTTTACACAATTTTCAGAAGATTTCTAGGGCTTTTAGTTTTTCTATAAATATGGACCTTTGTTTTCATTTTGTCATAGATTTCAGCCATCTTTGACGGTGAAACTCTTTAGTTTAGGTTACTTTTCATACTTTTCCTTCATTGCTTTGGGTCGGATCTTGGTGTTTGGTTCTTTGATTGTTGGATATTGCTACGAGTCTTATTCATTGGACATCGGATCTTCGTTTCTCATCTCTATATTGTCTTCTATCCTTTCAACGTCTTTGATTACAAAGTTGTGGTGGCCTCTTTGAGCTGAAGGCCTCTTTGAGCCAAGTTGTGACCAGGGATGATGAAGAGTCTGATGAGTCAGACGAAAAAGATGTGATGGCCTCCTTCATTACAAAGCTCCTTGGAAAGTCCATCAGAAAGGGTATTCGTACCTAGAAAATCAAGCTGTCAAGAAGAGAGATTCTAAGGATACTTGCTTCAAATGTGGCAAGAGTGGCCACTTCATGACAAATTGTCCACGTTCTAAGGACAACAAACAGGCCTTTGCTCAAAGACTTAAGAAGTATCCAACGGACATCAAGGCTGGGAAGGCTAACAAAAACAAGAAGTCAAAAGCAATGATAATGACTCGAATGGAGTGATACTGAATCGTCAGACTCAGAATCTGATGACGATCAAGTTTCTCTGATGGCTAAAAAGGAGTTCAACGTAAGTGAGGTACTAGACTTCTTAGACCCTTCTGTCACTGCATCTGATTTGAGTGAGTTGGTCCAAGAATTATCTTAAGAGCTCCTTAACTGCTCTAAGATATATAATAGACTATCTGCTGAGCTTGAGATCCTACTCTCAAAGAGAGATGAGTCTAGGGAGTCTGGTGAGAATGACGATAGTACCCTAGCTCTGCTGAACTCAGAAGTGGACACATTGAAGGATGTAGTAGACACCCAAAAGGACCAGATTAGTAGTCCGAGAAAAGAGTGAGACACCTTGTCTGCCACTATTATAAAGTGGAACTTGCCTAAGTGCTTTGACCAGATTACTTCCCATGGTTTCTTAAAAGAGGAAATTGGTTATGGTGATATGGACCCTCTAGAGAAGGTCAAGCTTAAGAAATCCACACCCATAGTGTTTGTCAAGGCAACCACTAAACCACCTTTGGTTCCTCAGACGAAGTCTGTTGAACAGACGACTGCTGTGCTATGTGTTAATCTATCATCTCTCGACCAAACAAACTGTATGAAGTCCTATGTGCCTAATTAGCCAAAACCCAAGAAGATGTTGGATAGAGACTCTTCTAGACCATACCATCATGATCTGAGGGGGAGACCTGTCTAACATCATCAGAAAACCCCAATGCCTTATCTGAGGGGGAGATCTATTCATGGTCCCCAAAAAGCACCAATGTATCATTTGAGGAGAAGACCTACTCAGCATTTTCAAAAGGCTTTAAAGCCAACCAGACCTGTTCGTACTACTAGATGTTATTTGTGTTACAAATGTGGACACACTAATGATACATGCTGGATCTATCCACCTCAGAAAAGAAAATGGATATGGGTTCCTAAGAATCTTTTAACTAACCTCCTGGACCCAAGATAATTGGGGACCATATGTGATATAAATGTCTACCATGCAGGGACATCATGCATAAGTTTGGTACCTAGACAGTGGATGCTCAAGGCACAAGACAAGAGACAAATCACTACTATTTGATTTCAAGAACAAAAATGGATCACAAGTTGTGATTGGTGACTGTAGTACTGGTAAGACTAGAGGTTACGGTACCCTTGGTACAGGTATCGCTACCTTTAGCAATGTGGCATATGTTGAAGGCTTATAACATAATTTGCTCTCGAATAGTCAACTGTATGACAAGGAACATACTGTTGAATTTGGCAATAACCTATGCCTTGTGAAAGATCTATCTTACAATGCTGTTAAGCTTACAGGGATAAGAGTTGGGGATTTCTATATCATCGACTTTAGTTATCCTATATAGGTTGACTCATGCTTTATGAGCAAACAGTCTGAATACACTAAGTGGCTCTGGTACAAACGTCCGACACACTTGAATAGAATGTTATCTAAGCATCTAGTGAAGGGACTGCCTTTCATCTCTTCTGAGAAGGGTAAGGTTTGTAAGACTTGCCAGCTTGATAAGCAAACCAAATCTAGTATGAAAATAAGCATGATCAGATTTGTTCTGAACCATTATAACTTCTTCATATGGATCTGTGTGGTCCCATTGATAATCTTAGTTATGGTAAAAAGAAGTATATCCACTAGAAAAAAAAAGCAATTTAGCTACGAAATAAATTAGCTATGGAAAAAATTTGTCACACAAATTAAAAATTTTGTGACGGTTCTGTCGCTAAAAAAGGAGAGAAAAAAACTAAAAAACAAAAAAAAATTGCTACAGAAAGTCAATGTCTGTCGCTAAATTTGAAAAACTTAGCAACAGATTCCGTCGTTGAAAGAGAAAAAAAAAATTCAAATTAAAAAAAAATAGCAATGGAATCCGTCGCAAAGTTTAAGTGGGAAAACATTTTGCTCTGGATCCGTCACAAAATGTAATTACTTTTCTTAATAAAATTATACATGAAAATTATGAAATACATACTTTTACGACGGAATCCATCACAAAATTTAAGCGCATAAACATTTTGGCTACGGAATCCATCACAATATTTATATTTTAACAAGATTTGCGACGAAATCCGTCGCAAATCAAAAATTTTGTTATTGTATTTTCGAATTTAAGTTTATAATAAGTTAGATTCTTAAATTCCCTAAATATTTTTGGAATCCTTACACTAAGAGAACATAACTTATAGGTTTTTTCTATATCTTTTAGTTTCTATGTTGTATTTCACAAAATTATAATCAAGTACACTATATAAAGTTCGAAACTCTTTATAATTTGTTAAAGTTATGTATTAAAACCTGAAACATATAAGATATGATATTTCGATGTTCATATCAAGTGTTATAACGCATATAATAGTAAAATTAGACTTAAAAAATTATATTTTATCAAGTTTAACGACGGAATCCGTCGCTAAGTTTAAGTGGAAAATGATTCGCCTACGAATCCGTCACAAAATGTAATTATTTTTCTTAATAAAATTTTGCATGAAAACAATGAAATATATAGTTTTGCGATGGATTTCGTCGTATAATTTAAGCGAATAAACATGTTCGCTACGGAATCCGTCATAATATGTAGATTTTAACAATTTTTGCGACGGATTCCGTCGTAAAGATAAAATTTCGTTCACAATATTTTGGATTTTAAGTTTATTATATGTTTGATTCTTAAATTCCCTAAATATGTTTGGAATCCTTACACTAAGAGAATATAACTCAAAGGTTTTTTTTTTACTTTTCTATATAAATATGTTATATTTGACAAAATTATAATGTAGTTGATGGTCACCCAAGTCAAGATAATGGTCAAGGACAAGTCAAGTCAAATGATTTTCCATTGGTAAGAAGGAAGTGTCAACATAAGGGAAATGAGCCTTCAAAGGTAAGGAAGATGGGCCTAGGAAAAAGCCCACCCAATTAGAGTTTCCTTCCCTATAAATACACAAATCCCAAAGAGGTATTGATTCATTCACAATTTTCTCCACATTTCACTACTCTTTCTTACTCTCTCTCTAACTCAGATCGGGCACATACTGACTTGAGCGTCGAAGCGGGCCTCCGAGGTACGCACCTCGGTCTCCCGGCTAACAGTGTTTTCTTGGTTCTTGGTATGAAGATCGTTCAGTGCATCCCCAGATCGGTCTCGCATCATCAGATCAGTCCAATCCAAGAGATCGAACTAGCTATGACAAAAAGTTTGGCACATCAGGTAGGGACTACGATCAACGCAGCAGCATGCCGATAACCCAAAGTCGAACTACCAACATTCAACCAGAACCATCCAACATGCCTTCCGCTAGTTGCGCTCCGCTTCCGCCACTCCTAGGTGACAGACCCTTGAGATCGGTCCGTACTGGGGTCGACCCGATGCCACCCCAAGCTGAGTACATGGCGGAGAGCCCGACAGTTCAGTACGCTACTATGGCCATGTACCAAGAGTTGTGCCAAGAAATGACCCGACAAATGCACGATGCTCTAAGGGAGATAAGGAACCAACTGAACGATGGGTTATCCCCACTTCCGGACATGGCACCTCCATAGAACGTGTAGAGGGGAGCACCCATCATTCCTCAGCAAAATTCCACACGAGTACCCCCTAGCTAACCCGACCGATCTTTGTCACCAGATTAACCGAGCTGGAGTGGAAGATCTCCGAGCTAAAGAAGAAGACCTCGGAAATCATATTAAAGCTGGGAGGGAAGACCTAAGAATCCATCTGAACACTCGGTCGGTAAACTCTAGACCCCTCGATCGACCGGAGAGGGCCCAAGCTTCTCAAGTCGTCCCGCTCCAACCTCATGGACATCTTATTCCCTTGGAACAAAAAGTGGGACAACTTAAGAAGATGTTTAAGCAGACTGAGCGAGGATCCCATTTCAGGAGCGAAGAAAGAGTGTTCACAACGGACACTCCTTTCATGGACTAGATCAATGAGCAGCTTCCCCCTGAGAGGTTCCGAATGCCGTCATGTGACACCTATGATGGGACGACCGATCCAGACGAGCACGTTCAAAACTTCCAGACTTATCCAAGGAGCGCTCGAAGCCATAATGTGCAAGGCCTTTCCAACCACTCTCTGTGGACCGGCCCGAGCATGGTTCAATACTCTTCCAACCGGATCGGCTGGGTCATTTGCGTAATTGGCTGAACTATTCCACAGGCAATGTGTTAATAGCAAACGACAAAGGCTCACATCTAGCTATATGTACAAGATCTTTCAACAATCGGGCGAATATCTTAGATTATACGTACAGAGGTTCAACACCGAGAAGGTCAAGATTGAAGATCCGGTTGATCACAAGATATGTCAAGCCTTGATAAACGGTTTGGCGAGCGATGACCTCTCATATAGCCTCTCGAAGGGGGAAGGATGGACATACTCCGACCTTCTAGCCAAGTTGGGAAAACACATTCATGCCGAGACTACAATGGAGATCCACAATCGGAGGCTCGGACTCTGGACGGAACGAACTGGTAAGGAGGAGAATCTCGATCGAACAAAAAAGGAGGAAGAAAGGCCTGGGAAGTCTGATCAAGTACCAGACAAGAAAAATCCGAAGGGTAATAGATCGGGGAACAACATCGCTCAGTCGACCTCTCTCAGTGACAACAAGTATACTCCTCTAAACGCATCGAGAAGAGAGGTACTCATGGCCGCACGAGAGGAAAACCTCTTGATAAAGAACCTAGAGAAACAACGCTTCCTTGGTGCTCCAAAGGACAAGACTTTGTATTGTCAATATCACAAAAACCACGGTCATGGCACGAAGGAATGCCGCCACCTGAAAGATGCCATAGAGGAATTGATCGGGAAAGGACATCTCAAGAAATTTCGGGCAGATCGAGGGCATGCGGTCGGTCGTCCATCCCAGAAAGGGAAGAAACAACCAAGATCACCCGATGATTAGAGGGACTAGATCGGCCTTCACAGCGTCCGCGCATTAATGTGATCATCGGGGGCATCACCTCGGAAAAGGGTCTGAAGACCCCCCGCAGGAGCCGAGACCCTCAAGATGACTCCAATGCCAACAAAGGAAAAATGATACTCCACTCCGCAGGACGACCCGGGGATCCAGTTCCCCCATGATGATATTCTTATCGTTACCCTTCACATTGGGGATTACGATGTCGAAAAGATGTTGGTCGATAGTGGTTCGTCTGCCAACATACTCTATCTTTCTACCATAAAGAAGATGGGAATGACCGAGAAGGATCTCAAGCTATTCCTTACCCCTTTGGTTGGGTTCACAAGAGAGACCGTATATCCGAAGGGGTATATCTCCCTATCTCTAACTGTGGGAGATGAAACTACTGATCAGACTCGGACAAGAATGGCAGACTTCTTGGTGGTAGACCTTCCCTCTGCCTACAATGGGATTCTCGGCCGAGCATCCATAGTAGCCCTCCAAATAATGATCGCTCCGTGTTATGTGATGATCAAGTTTCCTACCCCGAAAAGAGAAGGCATGATCAAAGGCAACCAAAAGGCCTCGAAGGCATATTATACAGCCACCTTGAAGCAATACCCGGATCTAAAAGGAAAAGAAACCCTCCAACTATACCTCGACCCGAGTTGATCAAGCCTCGGTCCCAACTTGTCGAAGGCTTAGACGAGATTCCCCTTAACCAGGAAGATCGAGCCAAGTGTGTAAAGATTGGTTCTCAATTGACTGACCCCATCAGATCGAACTTGATCAAGTTTCTTCGCTCCAACTCAGACATCTTTGCTTGGTCACCCTCAGACATCACGGGCATCGATCTAGACGTGATCGTGCATCGGTTGGCAGTAGGTAAGAATACTCGGCCAGTGAAGCAGAAAAGAAGGCACATCGCGGAAGAATGGAACCGAGCCATTGCAGAAGAGTTCGATAAGCTCCTCATGGCCGGCTTTATCCGTGAAGTAAAATACCCAGACTGGCTGGCTAATGTGGTTATGGTGAAGAATGCAAATGGCAAATGGCGGATGTGTGTCTACTTCACTGACCTGAACAAGGCATGTCTGAAGGATTCATATCCCCTCCTAAGGATCGACCAACTAGTTGATGCAACGTCCGGCCACAAGCTCTTGTCATTCATGGATGCTTTCTCCGGATACAATCAAATATTTTTTGGCTACGGAAGATCGTGAGAAAACATCCTTCATAACTGACCTAGGGACTTACTGTTATGAGATGATGCCGTTTAGACTCAAGAATGCTGGTGCAACTTACCACATCTAGTAGACAAGGTCTTCAAGCCATTATTGAGGGGCACGATGGAGATCTATGTGGATGATATGCTGACCAAGTCTAAGGAGGTTGACTTCCACGTGTCTGACCTAAGCAAGACGTTCGACCTCTTGCAAAAGTATAAGATGAGACTCAGTCCTTCCAAATGCGCCTTTGGTGTGGCATTTGACAAATTCCAAGGATACCTCGTCACACACCGACGCATTAAAGCAAATCCGGCTCAGCTTAAAACAATCCTGAAGATGGAACCGCCAAAGACAAGATGAGACGTCCAATGGCTAACTGGGTGTATCGCTGCACTCGGTCGGTTCCTCTCCAAAGGAGCCGAACTGATGCTCCCACATTGAGGGGAGCCAGGTCAAAAATAGAATGGGATCAAACATGTCAGACTGCCTTTGTCCAGCTCAAAGAGTATCTTTAAGAGATCCCACTCCTCACTCGGCCTCAAGAGGGGGAGCGCCTCTACCTCTACCTCGCGATCGCTAAATAAGCCCTATCTGCTGTTCTCCTAAGGATAGAAGGAGGGATCCAACGACCAGTTTACAACATCAGTAAGGTATTACTCGGTTCTGAGATCCGAACCCCAAGTTAGAGAAGGTGGCCCTAGCACTTGCTACTGCATTGAGAAAATTAAGACCCTACTTCCAAGCTTACCAGGTCGTTGTGGTGACGAACCTACCTCTGCGACAAGTCCTCCACAAGCCTGAAATGTCCGGACGTTTAATGAATTGGGCTATAGAAATAAGTGAATACGAGATCACGTATGAGCCAAGGACTGCCATAAAAGCTCAAGCTCTTACGGACTTCCTGGCAGTGTGCCAGTTAGGCCCAAATCGGGCCGAACAAGAGGAATCAAACGGGATTGAGATCCTCCCGACAACATGGAAGACCTAAATTGACGGCTCTTCTTGCAAGAAGGGATCGGGAGCAGGGGTACTTCTAATCTCTCCGTTCGGATGGAATTTCCTTTGCTCAATCACACTCCAGTTCGAGGCTACAAACAATATGGTTGAATATGAAGCACTGATCTCAGCTTTTAGCTTATCAAACCATCTCAATATAGATCATATGGAGATCTATTCAGACTCAGACTAGTCGTGGAACAAGTTGAAGGCAAGTGCGATGTTGGACCCGAGTTATAAGGATACGTATCTCATGCACAAAGACTTATCGAGGCATTTGTCGACCTGCAAATTCAACAAATCTCTCAGGGGGAGAATAGCATTGTAGATACCCTAAGCAAGCTTCCATCCAGATCAAGCAAATGGGCTGAAGACAGGCTGCTGACCGAAGTGGTGAGATCACTCAGGAAGGATGGCAACCAGATCTAAGCCATCGAGGTCTCCCCGTCATGGGTGAACGATCTGAGATAGTATCTCGGGCACGAGACCCTACCGGAGGATTGGAAAGAAGCCCTAAGAATCAAACGGATCGCCCCAGAGTACCTGATAATAGGTCAAGACCTATTCCAAAGATCCTACTCCATGCCTCCACTGAAGTGCCTAAGGCCGACCGAAGCACAAACCTTAGCACATAAATGTATGAAGGAATTTGTGGAAATCATCATGGAGCACAAACCTTAGCACATAAATGTATGAGACAAGGATATTTCTTGCCTACCATCAAAACCGATGCCAAAGACTTAGTGCAGAAGTGTGACAGATGCCAGAGGATGGCCGACCTAAGCAAGAGACCTGCCACAAAAATGACATCCATAGAGATCCCTTGGACATTTGCTTAATGGGGAATCAACATCCTTGGTTCTTTTCCTATGGAATCGAGACAAAGGAAGTTTGTCATAGTAGCTGTTGAATATTTCACTAAGCGGGTTGAAGCGGAGGCCGTCCCGAAGATGTCAAATCGGGTTGCAAAAGGGTTCGTGTGGAGATCGATCGTTTGATGGTTTGGAATTCCAAAGATACTCATCTCCAACAATGGAACTCAATTCACTAGCTTGGCCTTCACTGAAATTTGTCAAAAGTTTGGCATGGAGCAGAGGTTCTCTTCAGTCAAGCACCCCCTGGACCAACGGGCAAGTTGAAGCTGTGAACAAGGAGATAAAAAATGCTTTAGCCAAAAAGCTTGCATAAGCAAAGAGACTATGGGCTGATGAATTGCCTGTCATCCTATGGTCGTACCGAACAACCCCAAAGCGGTCGACTAGGGAGACCCCCTTCGCATTTGCCTTTGGAATTAAAGCAGTGGTGCCCGTCGAGCTCCAAACTCCTACTGCATGGATCTTGGGTTATGATGAGGGGAAGAACGAACAGCTCATAAGGGAAGAGCTCAATCTGCTAGAAGAAAAGAGAGAAGCAGCTCATGTCCGAGCTCGGCCTTCCAAATGTAGATTGCTAAGTACTTCAATGCTAATGTCCGACCTCGCCAACTCAAGATAGGAGATTTGGTTTTGAGGAAGGCTGAATTTGAAACGGGAAGAACTGGGGGCAAGCTCTCAGAAAATTGGGAAGGACCATTCAAAGTCATCTGAGTCTCGTCACACGGAGCATGCAAGATAGCTCGACCTAATGGGCAGGAACTACCTCAAACCTTCAGTACGGATGACCTCAAGTTCTACTTTGTTTGAGATGAAGGACCTAGTCGGCTCATATCCTGAAGTGATTATGACCGATCTGAATAATGATATACTAAGCTAGATTAAAATTATCCTGAAGTGATGATTGAATGGTCTAAATAAGTCCTGAAGTGACTATGTACTAGTTCCATCAAAGTTGAACAATACAATCGTTTGTTGTCAAATGGAATTATGTGAAAATTATTAATGTCTTGACAAACCGACCTAAATTCGCTATGACAATGACCAAAATAGTCAATATCCGAACGAATCGTCAAGATTTGGCCTGAAGGCGGCCGAACAGACCACCTTTAGTCGATGAGATAGCGGTCAGAACAGCCAAGGACCGAACAAACCTCCATGACTTGACAGGACAATAACCGACGGACCTAGTGAAAAGATTGCGAAATTAATCCGTATAACCCTACGGATGAATGACCGCATTAACAAGCTGAAGGAAACCCAATATTCTAAGGTCGACAGAGTCTAGAGACGGGACAGAAAACCCCGACTGACTTTAAAAAAAAAAAAAAAGAAGAAGAAGAAGAAGAAGAAGAAAACTTTGCAAAAATGGCAACATGAAACTTGTAAAGTCTCAAAGATGGAAACAACGTACCAACCAATAGAGTACATAAAAAGGTTTGAGCTGAATTCTCGACTAGGAGAAAGTGCATGAAGGCATAAACAGGGAGGCAAAGCCAAATTGCAAAAGTTTGTACAATATAACCCAAAAGCAAGTACTCTAGATCGATCAACTATCCAAAAACAAGTACTCTAGACCGGTCAGTCCGTTAAAGCAACGAAAAGGAACAAGGAATGTCAATCCTACCCAAAAATTGACAGGATGTCCTACTCTGTTGCTTTGCCAAGTCGTCCCGAGCATTAGTCCCCTGGACCCCAGTACGAACGAACGACCACACAACAATATCCTAAGTCGAACGAGCGACAATAATGGTAGTGGCCACCATGGCGGCCGCAGTAGCAGCTTGGGCATCAACTCTCCTTCGAGACTCCGGGTAGCTACTAAGAGACTTGAGATCCAGCTTCTGTGCCGGGACATTTGGAAAAAGCATCTTACAGAATTTCTCCAACTTATCAAACCCGGACACGATCCCCTTGTTGAACCCATCTTCCTCAGCCTCCTCGGCCCTCTTATCTACGGCCTCTAACTCCCTCCGTAGCTGAGCGACCTCGTCGATCGACATCTCGAGTTTGGCAATAGCAGCTGCCTAAGAAACTTGCATGCCCGTAAGATCTCGCTCGGCCTCGATCCTCTTCCTGCTCTCCTCTTCCATCTCAGACGGAAGCAGCTGACTTTGCTCTTGAGATTGTTGAAGGTTGCGGTGCTCAGTAATTAGATCATCCACGCGGTGTAGAAGGCCAAGTGTGCCAATCACATTTTGCAAGATGAAACAAAATGGTCAATCGCATAAACAAATATGTAAGAGTGAAAAGGAAGGAGAAGAAGAAAGTGATTCTAATAGCATTAACATATGTAATTAGGTGATCAATCTATCATACATATGTCATTTAGTGATTCTAATAGGTTTCATACAT